>VYZQ01031682.1:42959-55307 GCA_013400655.1 Mystacornis crossleyi | reverse complement strand
TGAAGGTGATAAGGGCTCTGAACATGCACATTGTAGAAGGATTTAAAACTATGAGAGCTTTTCAAATTGTTTAAAACATTGATTTTTTTATAAAATTGATTTTTCAACGTTTTATTTCTTCAGTGGCTGGGTAATTACAGTAGACCAGAAGCTGAGGTGCTTCTGTCTGAAACCAGGACTCGTTTCCAGCCTCTCTTCCTTCTCATTCTCTCTCTTCTTCCCCCTCCCTTCTCTCTTAATAAGTTTTCTGGTTTCCCTCACTGCTGGGACAGACACATCATGCTTTGTTCTTGCTCATAAATCTCTCTCTGACCAAGCAACCAGGAAGTTATTAGGGGTGAGGAGAAGGTCAGGTTGAAATGCAGTTTGATCAGACCTGTTCTGGCAAAATAGCACTATACCCACCTCAGGAGTAATGCCAAAGACAATCGGGATGGGGCTTTTAACCAGCGTTCCAGCCACAAGCACCCTCCAACAGGTCTCTCAAAGGAGGTTACAGGGGTTCCAAAGGATTAAGGAGTAACCATTAAGCTGGGATTTAGTTACATGCACAGTTTTCCCCAAAATTCTTTTTTCTCTTGCTAAACATGAACAGCAACACCGAAAACCCCATGGACTCATTCAGAAGATTCAGGTGTGCAGCATTAAAAAATCTCCCCAAAGATTTTGGTTCAATCAGACACAGGGATGATGCACATAAAGTTTGCATCCTTTCTCATATTTATGAATTATGGTTCTGGGAGCGTTGGGAGGGTGTGGGGTTGTAGGGTTTGGAATTTTTTGTTTGTTTGTCTTTAAATAGAAATACAAGTACTAACCTTGAAGGCTAAAGAGGTCTTCCTATACAGACTATATTTAGGATGTATTGGGGCAGAACCACCATATACCAACTATGTCTTAGCTCATGTAAAGCAGCAAAGCTCAGCATGGACCACTAGAACCAGGATCTTTCACTGCTAAAGATTCCTCTACGGATTGCCAATGATGAGTAATTAATCAAGACGTTTCTAAGGAATCCATATGTATATAATGTATGTAACATATCATATATTGTATATATAAGAAGTTTGCAATTTGCCTCAGCGTTATCATCCTTGGAAAATAAGAGCCCAAAACATTTCACTGATCCTTCAGGAAGTACATAAGTGCATCTCAACAGAGATGCTTTAATTGTAAAGGAAAAATAATAAATAACTTCTTAGGGAACAATTGCATGGATATATTTTTAAATAAACACACACACATGCACATATATAAGTTGATTGTTAATTCCTTCTAGTCTAGAAGATGCCCCATTTTCCTGTTTTTAAAATAAAACTATATTGCCAAGGTTTGAATAGAGTTTTATGCATTTTTGTAAAAGGCCATATCAAAGTAAAATGAACATATTACTGAATTTTTGTCAGCTTGAAATAACACCTGCCACACACAAGGTCTTTAGCCTTTCATGCACATCATAACTTCAGTCTAAATTTAAAGGAACAGGGAAAGCAATAGAGCAAAGCTACCCAGATGTTGTACGGTCTGTGCAATTGTAAATTTAAAAGTACCAGCTTTCCATCCAGATTTTAATGCACCAGAAACAATATGAAAATTCCAAGCCACACTAGATTATTGAAATGTCTGGCCATTTTGAAATGAATTTTGGAACAGATGTACAGAGGTAGGCAATAAAGCTGTGATAATAAGGAACATTTCTACATCATCTCACAAAACTACTAATCTATAATGAGGACCAAAACTATTCATGAGAGAGGATGGTTTTCATTATTTTCTTTTTCTGTTCCAGTTTGAGTATTCTGATTCCTTTACTCAGTTGCTATATTTTAATACTTTTGTAAAGCATTTGGTAGCTATTTGACTTTATCACTTCTAATCCACAACACAGGCAAGTGTCTAAGTAACTTAGTTTCTTCTTCTTTTTTATTGAAAGCACAGAGGAAGAGCAACTTAATTAATTTATTGTCCTTTATCTTATTAAAATTAACTTCAAAACCTTTGCTTTTCAATAGTGGTTACTGACGTCAGACATCTCCTTTGGACACTCAAATTCAGACATCATGAGAGGCTCTGATTTTAAGACAATACAGAAAATGTGTAGCACAGAGCAGATGACCAGCAAAGAAAATCTGGGTACCCCGAAACCTAACCCCCCTGCAAGCCCAGCTGTTCTGGAATTTTTCCTGTTAACACAGAGCAGCATTTGAAAGAAAGAAATTATTATACTCTTGGGTGGGTAAGGTAGTCTCTAGACATCATGTAGACAAGGTAGAATAAATCCTTCATAAGACTAAGCAGAAAAGATTGAGAGAGAAGGCAAGCTTTAAGCTCCCAGCTGTTTCCACAGGTCAGCTAAAAGCAAAGGTGATGCCTTCTTTTAAGCTTTCAGGTGGTCTGCAGAAGGGCTTATGTGCCTGAAACCTTGTCTAATACTACTAATAGATAGCCAACTAAATTACTTTGTCTACTAAAAGATATCATCACTTCCAACAAACCTTGTCATGCTGACATAAAGCAGATTAGTCAGGCAAGTTGGGTGCTGTGCCAGATTAAGCTGCATACCAAAGGCTTGAGTTTACACATATTACTCACTGCATTTTTCAGCCTATCTGTTCAGTTCATCCTGTTTTGAAAAAAAAGCAGATGCACACATAAATCTGGGTCAGTCTTAATTTTAAGGTTTCTAGATTTAAGCTTTCCTTTTTTTTTTTCCCCTGCAGGGATGTGAAATTTTCATCTGTATCTGAACATCCCCAAGTTGTGCAAAGCCTTCTCATTTTTCCACAGCATAAAGAAGGAGCAAAAGACTGAGGGAGGAGGGTAGAACATCTAGTTCCAAGGAAAGAGCAATGATATCTTTATTTAGGCGAGTTATCCCCTGGAGTCTGGCCAGCTCCCTGAAGCATTAACCTGAACGTAGGTGACTGACAGCGCTGGCCTGACAGTCAACAGATACTCAGCTCCTAAATCTCTGCCAAAACCTGGCAACCAGGCAGCTAGGAGCAACTATTGGGCTGATTCCAGGAAAGCCACTGACTTCTGAATCACCATTTCCCATTCTTCTTTCCTTTTCCTTGGAGGTTTTCTATCCCCAAACCTGCTTAATGATTATGAAACAGGACAGGAACACAACCCAAGGTAATTTTGCTTTGGTATGCACCTGCTCATTCACTCCAACCCCACCCAACAACTGCAGAGTTTTAGATGTTTTTCAGCTTTGTTTTAGCTTCAGGTGAATGTACAACACTCCCTGTGCCTTGCACAGGTCACCGGAGGATGAGAGAATGTCACAGAACGAGTTTGCTGTTTTCTTAACCTGAAGAAAGGCCTTACTAAGCGCACTCTTTCACACCCACATATGCCTCTGAGATAGCGCATATTTCTCCTTGAACACGCTCCTATGGTTAAACACATGGGGGGAGGGGAGAAAAAAATTGCTGAGTAGAAATTTTCATCTGCGGTTTGAATTATCTGGGGGAAGTGAGAGTGGGGAAAAAGGAGAGCAGCAAAGAGGAGGTGTCCAAGAATGTCAGAAGCAGTGCTGATATCCCAGCCACGCTGGCTGCAGCTCCAGCTTCCCACGATGGCACTTCTCTAAGAGCACAGCTGGCCTCCGTGTCCCAAGCCAAGGATCCTGGGCGATAACTGCGGCCAGAGTCACACAAGGGCTGTGGCGACAAGTGTGAGATACATCACAAAGGGGCAGGGAGGCGGCAATGTGGCACTTCTTGACGCGACACCTAATGGGTCAAGCCTGATGCAAGACTGGTTCCTATCCATTTGGCCACATTTCCCTAGCTTTGGTGTGAAATCATCCTTTTCCAGTTAGTCACACTCGTGTTCCAGCTCCGTGTTCCAGCAGAGCAAAGAAAGGCTTAATTTAATAACAAAATAGTTAAAGGCCTAAGTGATAACACTTGTTATGTATAAGAGAACAATTTGGAAATTTAAAAACAGCCTTGTAATTAGGGATTTGAGGGAGATATCACAAAGTTCAGGCTTGAATCCATGCTCTGCCTCAGCTTTTCTGTATTATTTTTGGACAGCCTCTTAGTTCCCTGTGATTCAGTTCCCCATCTGTACAATAAATGCTTCTTTCCTATTTTTGTATCTTGAATTACATGTGTTTAACTGTACTGAAATCCAGATTTCATCTGGGACTTTGAAGAATTGAATAAAGGAAATTACTATGATTATTTAGACACAGAGGTGCGTGCACACGTAATGAACCATTCAAATGACTGCTCGAAACTCACTCACTATTCCAAAATGCAGAAGAATGGTCTCCTCTTCCTAAATGTTGTCCCAAACAGTAAACTGCCTGTCCACACTTAAGGCGTAAAAGCCAAGAAAATGTTTGAGTATGTAAAGAAAACAGCATTTCCAAAGATGATGAAAATGTGGGAAATTTACAAATTTTTAAATGTTTTAATGTGATAAATTAAGGAATATAATTTGGCATTTGCCTTTTAACTGTGACCTCTCTCCCAACCTTCTCTTTCAAAACACTGCAATGCATTTTCCAGATGTGTGCTGATGGAGAGGATTCTATCTTCAGTGGTGCCTTCCACATCACATGGGAAAAAGCTGGCTGGAGGCTCTTCCATCCTATCTTCCTACCCTTCCCTTGTAGTTTTATGCAATGGTAACAGCTGTAGAAGGGACATGATAAGTGAACAAGAAGGTTGGCCTGTTGCTCTAGATGTGTTTAATACAGAAAAAATATATGTTCCTATAATTTTATTTCCTATATTTAACAGCAAAAATATTGCCAAATTCTAGTCCAGGATCCTCTTTGGAATGTATTAGTGTGATTGGGGGTAAAGCTTCATGGAAAACAGTCATGAATTTGAAAACGAGGTATTCCTATGTACACAACTGAGCTGCTCCCAGAATGTCCTGATCCTGGTCTAGCTCTCTACTCATAGAGAGTCTAAAAATATTTAATTACCTGCAAAAATTAAAATAATAGCATAAATATCTAATTAAGTAACTGCTGCCCCTGGGTACTACTCCAAGTACTGTACTGATTGCTTTCAAATCCCCAGACCAAAAAAGTCCCCAAGTATTCCTCAGTCATCTCACAAGACAGGGGCAACTTCATTAATTTCATTGCTGATAAATTCGTTTCTCAACTGTTTCTACTAACAACCAATAACAGAAACTACATGGCCTCACCAGGCAATCTGCTCTAGCCCACTGCTATAATTTTTTCTGAGGAAATTTTCCTAGCATCTAATCTGGAACTGTCCTGCTGTGATTTTGGCCCCTGCACAGACTTGTAAAAGAGGTAACAACCTAAATTTTTTTAGAAGTCTTTGATGTATTTAAAGAGTATTTATGCCTAACTTCAGTGTCCCTTAGAAGACAAGAAAACTTTAGCTCTTCAAGTTTCTCCTCCTAAGTTATTTTTCCCAGACCCATAAATATTCTCAGTGTTTATTCAAAATCTTTCCAGCTTTGAAGAATAGTAGCAAACCTAGTCGACACCTATCAGTGCCAAATGACATAACAGTGTCTTGAGAGGTAAATGCTTACTAAGTTCCAATTACAAGGTCTGCCTTTATTTGCAATACCATGAGGTGGCTGTTTTTAGGGTTAAATTTGCATTCAGCTTGTGATCTAACTATAATTCACCAAAGCTCTTCTAAAGTGTCATCACCTGCATGTTATTCATCCCATGCTCATGCAGCCAATGACTTGTGAGCTTAGTCTCCAGTCGAATTTTATATCTTCTTTTTTGTTGTTTTTTTTTTTTACCAGTCCTCAATCTCTATATGCCTTTCTAAATTCCTAACCTTGTCCCCTAGTATATTTGCAGGTCCTTATAACTTCATGTTGTCTGCAAATTTAATAAGTATATTCTCTACTGCACTGTGCAAGTCATTAATGAGAACACTGAACAGAGCTGGAAGCAGGACAGATAGCTGTGGAATATTACGCATCACATTCTTCCAATTGGATAGGGAAATGCTGATAACAATACTCAGGGTACAATTAGCTAACTCAGAGAAGTCTCATCTGGTTTAATCTCTTTTCCTTTCTCCATTCAAGTACATGTATCCCATCCACCCCTTTCCTGTCCATTTTCAGTGCATCCTTGAAAAAAAACCCAACCAAAAAACAACCAACCAAAACCCAAAAAACTAATGGTTCAGGAATAGAATCAAAAGCTACAACTCACCAGAACCTACACAAGCAGGCAAGGTCCATTTTGTCTAGATACTTCTTCCTCCCCTGCTCTAGGTTGAGATCTAACACCTTCAAATTTATTTATTAATTAAATTCTTTTGATTCAGACTGCATGTTAATTTCATAGATGTCAGCGAATCTAGTTGTGCACCCAGCACTTAAGCCTGGCAATTTAAGAACTCAAAGACCTTACCTACAATTCATAGCTTCTCTTGAAATTAGAGCCTTGCCTGCTCAAGAAAAAAGTCAGATGTACCTGAAATATAAATCCCAGTTCCAGTAATAAATTTGGAAATGAACGGCACAGACTGAATGGGTGGCAAGTTTAGATTAGATAATAAAAGGTCTTGGTTCCCCATGCCCATACCTAGGCCGAAATCATGGGATGCTACAGAAGTACTGTGTCCATCCCAGAATGTGATGGCATCAGTTACTAGGAGAGCCAAGCACTTCTGTCTCTCTGGGGACAGCCAAGGAATGTAATTCAAATTAATTTTATAGAAGAATTAGTTAAATCAGCTAATTAGCTAATTATATCTCAGCAAGAAAATGCTGATTGAGACCTAGGGTGAACTAAATCCATTGTCAAAGCCAAGCCAACTTCAGGCAGCTTTCATTTTGCGCCCGGGTGTCTACACAGCTCATACACTGTGAATTCACACCTAATCCAAATGAACTTCCTGAGTGTCCCTCTGGGGGAAAACTAACATGGAAAGGACCGAGCATGGATTTTGAGGAAAAAAACCAAAAACCACTTTTTAAAAAATTAATAGCTTGATGATTCAGACTTGGACTGAAATCTACTTCCTATGTGTTACTTAATCAGACAGTTTCATTTGAGAAAGCAAAGAGCCAAAAATAGAGTTGTATAAAAGCACTCTGAGCAGCACGCAGAATGGAGCTCCATCCCTGTTCCCAGGCTGCCCTGGCGTCTCATGGCTTCGGATGGCTGGGGACTAACTGATGAGGTCTATAAGGTTTCAGGAGGATGTGGTGCTAGTAGTAAAGCCTGCCTATAATACAGGTTTGCATCAAAATCACGTATCAAGAAAGGAGAGAAAATAAACAAACAAACTAGTTTGATGGTGTTTTCATAGCAGAGCAGAGAGAAATTGGTTGATCTTGAGTATGTTTGCCATGAGAAAAGCAGAGGACAACTAATTTCTGATTCTTCCCCACCCCCAAAGTGTTTTGTGTAACTGTTGAAGCAGCACTTTCCACTGACCTTTTGGAAGTAGTTAACAGGAAGATATTTTTGAATTTCTACCTAAAAAGAGACTCATAAAAACAGGCAAAGATGGGCCAGCCTTACCCACCAAGCTAGACAGCTGCTCTCTTGCAACCAAAAAAGGAAATTTCAATGTTTTTATGGTCTTCAGTGCAATGCAAAAGCTTATACCAAATCCTCTGGCATCTAGTTACACATCAAGAAAAGGATCATTTACAAGTGACACTGGAAAACTGCCATTTTATATAGGACACGTAGAGAGTGGAAAGTCTGCACTTCCCTAGAGATCGTTCCCACCATCTTCTCGGACAAAACCCAGATTTCCTGGAGAGCACTTAAGCAACCTCTGAACAGAACCAGCAAAGTTTCTATCAGTCTTTCTGGATGATCACAGGTTCTAGCACCTTCTTTGGGCACAAGACAAACCTTATGGCACAAGTTTTCCTATTGGCCTGGTAGTGCGGCCTGGCCTCATGGCACAAAACACACGGTTGTTCCCAGAACAAGGCTGCATCACCAGAGCACAGCTCATTCTCAGGGGAAGTCATGATATGTTGTGCTCTGGAGAAACTGTAAGGGCTTCAGATCTCTTTGACCCTTCTGTACCTCCACAAGGACTGTTGCTCCAAGACAAGATGGTGCAAGGCTCAATGACAGACTCCTTTAGTGTCTCCTCAATTTTACATCGCTAAACCAGATCACCATTTGGTCTGGGGTTAGGGCTCCACTCAATGAGTTCCAGGAGAAGCAGGCAGCTCTGGACAGCTTGTTTGAACATATTGTGACTTCGAGCACATCTGAAGGGGCCCCAGCTCAGCCAGAACTGAGCCTGCTGCTTAAACAGCCAGTAACGCATCAGCAGCTCAAAAGACACCCATTAGCTCTATCACTAGATGTTATCACAACAGAAACTGGAGTAATTGACTTTTAAAATAGCTAAAAATCAGTGGGCCAAACAGAGAATAAAGAAAGGCTTTGTCAACTAATCATTCCACCCTAACCAAATAGGTCCTTTCCTGCAAGGCTGCTTTCAACCTTCCCAATGTTCCTGAGCTGCAGCAAACTCTCAGGCCTAGAAATCATTTCCTGATCTTGCTAAGATTAAAGTCCAACAAAACATCCATAAAAATGTGTTGCAAGGTCTAGAGTACCTCTTGTGATGTTCACAAACCTTACTAGAGTTTGAGGACTTAGAGACCATTTTTGGCGTTTTGCAGAATCAAGAACTGCTTGAACCTATATTAAAAGAGCATCTCAACCAGACAGGAAAGCTGTTGAGTGGACAGGTATTGGTAAAGCTGATTTCAATAAAGAAATCACTTCAGTGCCTTAAAATGGCTGAACCTGTAGAATTAGTAATTTGGGGATCTGACTTCATTGCTATGTATTAGCCCCCAAAGTGAAAATGATCTGTCAAACCCAGAAAATATAATCTTTTATTTCAGTAATTCCTTAAATGAATGTGTGTCTTCTGTAAGGATTATTCTTTTCTCAGGCACTTAGGAATACTTTTTTTTTTTCTTCTTGGAAAGACAGTGTAGAAAAATGGGAAGTATTATACACACATACATAAGGAGATGGTTATGGAGCGGATGGAACTATTGGCTCTTTGCTCCATTATCTGGATATTCACCTTTTGTTCAAGCTACTGAGACAGTGGTAATTGCATCTTTATGACAAGGACAGGTTCCTGCTGTAGCATTTGTATATCAGCAAGGAGTGATTATCTTGTGACACAGTTTTATTACATAGTCCTCCCACTGACTCATTTTCTTGGTGTTACTGAAGCACTTCAGTGGTTTTTTTTTTTCTTTCTTTCTTTCCTTCTTCCTCATGCCTCAGAACAGACCCTTTAAGGTTAAAACTCCTCAGAAGTGAATGTATTTCCAGAGCTCATGGGTAAATTCCTTCCCACTGAGGAGTTTCCCCAAACCTATCACCTTGGTAATCACAGTCAAAATGATAAGGCATGGACACAGGCAAAATTCTTGCTTTACCTGAGGGTAAGTCCCAAACCACTCTCTACGTGAAGCTGAAGGAAACATGTGGCTGTGCTTTCCTAGGATATGACACCTCTCCAACAAAGATGGTGCAATTCCCATCTGCTATAGCAAGCAGCTCAGCATGGAGCCCCTGATGATGGGTATCACACAAGAAGAAAGTTATATTCACTATCAGCTTCAGTGGACAGGCTGACTAAAATCTGACATTGCCATCAACTAATTTGAGGTGTCAGAGACAGAAATGACAAGAGCAAGTCCCAAAATTACTGCTTCCTGAAGGTCAGTCTGTCAGAAAATGGGAAAAAGCCACCTGGAATGGTGATGGCTTGGTGCTCAGATGGGGACCCACCAACCCAAATAACAGGGTCATCCCCACCATTAAGCAGACCACCGCAGTCCTTGTCATTGCCACAGTCCAGAGCTCATGCAAGGGCTCTTTTGACAAGGACATTTAAGTCACTGAGCACTATCTGGCGTGGAGGCCTTGGTGCCAGCGAAGTGACAAAACTCAGTGGCTCACAGAGGAATCCTGCGGTGCTGGAGCATACTCTGAGCAGCATCGCACTGCTCCTGCCTCCGGTCTCCTCCAGCATGCCAGCCACACTGCCCAGCTTTCAGCCAGGCCTTCACTTCCGGATGGGAGGGAAATCCTGCAAAACCCTGTGGTGGCAATACTGACACACACAGGCACGCACACGTGTGGGAGAATCCTCTAGGCAGGTTTCAGTAACAGAGGTAAAGCCCTTCCTCCGATTAAGGCATGGGAAGGTGCTTTACTCATCAGTGACACTGACAGTTGTTAAAAGCATTAAAGATTTTTCCCAGCTGTCACCACGCCTGTTCCAGTGTTAAGCATAGGTAGAAGCTCTAGTTCTGGAACTAAATGCAGCTGCTCAGCACACTTCAGATAACCAGCATGGGCTTCAGGTCCTTCCCGGCCTAGCTCTGCTCTCCTCCCAGCCCTCACAGACGTTAAGCTCTGTGAATGCTTTGGGACAAAGTTGGTAGCTCTGCAGTGGCTAATACATTCCCAAGAAAACAGAAGAGCCCCAAATTCCTTTCACAGCAGAAGCTCAACCACTTTAGAAATTGAAGGGAAAGAAAAACCAAAGAAAACCAAAAAATACCCCAACAAATTTTTAAAAAACAAGCAAACAAACACACTCCAAAACAAACAAACAAACAAACAAAAAACCCGCACAGGTAAATTTTCACCAAATCTGAAACCTGCTCATCAGTGTGAGCCTACATATATAGTTTTGCTGTCCATCCAGCTTGACAGATACAACATGAAACAGCAACAGTGCATCTGAATGTGACAAAACCCAGCTGAAAATAAAGGCTAACAGAGGAATTGGTGACTGCATAAAGACACCACAGGCACAGCCTATCACTGCTCCCCGAATCTGTCAGAGCGCCTACAGTTATTCTGTCCTCAACAATGTTCATTTATCCAGGACTAAATATGAGATTTCTAAGCTGGATTTGTGAATTCCTGCAGAGGCTTTGATTTAGCTCCTGACGTGCTGCAGGGGAGGCATAACCAGAGTCAAGAGTTACATGCCATGCTCGCTTAATCTCCTCTGCAAAATGCTACAAAAAGGAGATCCCCTTAAAAAAAACACAAAAAAGGAAAGAGCAACAGCAAAAAGCACTTTCTCATGTTGGGGGGAGACTTGTCTGTGTAAGAGGCAGGGCTGGCAGAAGACATTTTCTGCCACAGAGCTAATTACCTTGGGTCCTCTTATCAAACAAATGGACAGGGATGATACACCAATAACAGGAGGAAGGATCTAATTGGGGGATACCAGGGGGTAACACAGATCATCCTGTTAAACTAAATTTGTTAATCTAGTGTATATGAGAAAAGGGCAAATGGGAGGGAGAATTCGTCCTTGTTAAACATTTACCAAATGTTGGGTTATTTGAGCCCTGGGGAGAAGTAAATGTATTCACTACTTAAAGGCTGGAGCATTTGGTCTTCTCAGTTGGAATTTATCCCTGATCTGAAAGGAACATTTTTTCCCACTTGGAAAGGTTAGCAGCCTTTGTCTGTGCGAGTGATTTAATATAATGGACCATGATTATTGTTGGATTATTATAATGGCACATTGGCACAGTTATAGTTAAAGTTTTGGCAGAGTTTGTCTCATAAACTGCTATTTTACAACTCGGCTGTAAAAGTTTACTTCGGTCTGAAACTTGAGATACAAGATCTCAGTCCAGGAGGACTCTTTTTTACATTTTTTTAAGTCAAATTAAAGGAAAAAAAATGCTTAAAATTCTCTTGGCTAATGTTTAAGTTATGCAAGTATTAAATACAAGTTGAAATCTACTGGCTGAAGACACTTGACAGCATTTGCTTGCTTCTGAATGCCTTTGAGTTAAATCAAAAATAGTTTCAAGCACTTTTATGTAGAAACATGGTTTTCTCACTTTCAGTATTTTGAAGAAAAAAGTGGACTAGTAAAACAGCTGGGGTATTAAATAGAAAAATGAAGAGAGAGTGTGCCACAAGCACTTTTTTCAACAGAATTACTGCCATGTATTTGTTATTAAGGATACAATTGATTTTTATTTTGCATATGTAAATACACAATCATTAGTTTTAAACTCAACATTTGAAAAAGTTTTCACAATGTATAGTGACAAAAAATTCAGCTTGTTTTAAGAGCCCCTGTGGCCTTTGTAGAGTAAGACTACAGGACAAGCTAAGTCCAATACAGTACCATCTGCACAAAGCCTCCAAATTTCTCAGTTCTTGAAGGCACAGTAGTCAAGTGACCACATCAGTTCTCATTTCTGCTTCCCCAAAGAACTCTAGAGAAATTCAAATACCAGACTATGAAAATATCACTTACTGGTACTGTAACTCCACCATTTATATCCACCTGGTGCCGGAGACATTGCAGTTGGCAAACATAC
>VYZQ01031682.1:9655-35142 GCA_013400655.1 Mystacornis crossleyi | reverse complement strand
AAGAAAGAAAGAAAGAAAACCAAAGTGCCTCAAATCCATAGAAAGATAAAGGAACAGCAAAGGCATCTGGCAGTGGTAATTTGTTGCCAAATTTCTGGTTGTGTTGTGCTGGCTTCCAGGCTGGTTTGCCAGTTTGCAGAAACTTCCACCAAGCACAGCTGAAACCCACATTTATAAAGCCTCAAATGCTGTCAAACCTAGAAAAGTCTCAAGTAGTCCTTTCTTCTTTTCACCTGACCAAGACCAAAGGCATAAATATGTACAGGGAAACAACAGAACTTTGGGTCTCAGGACTACGTCCCCACCAGGTTTTTCAGGTAGAACTCAATGGGGCAACACAGCAACCCCACTCTGCCTCCTCATTGCCACTCCTACCCCATCATCAGGCCACCAGCGGAACCCTCTGGCAGGAGAAGTCATTTCGCAGCACAAATGGAACTTGAGTGCAACGGTTTATAAGAAATGTGCGAAATGTGGTCTCTTTTTAAAAAGTGCATGTTCAAAACACATCCATCCCACACAGAACTGGAAATTAGGACAGGCTCCAGACTTTCAGAGGGATTTTCAACGGCTTATAGGACATGACCATGAGCCATAGCCTGTGAACAAAGCCAGGCTTATGGTAGGCTCAAGCACTGCCCTCTTTCTGTTGCTATAGCGGCGCTTCCTGGCCCAATTCTAGCCTGGGTGGGTTGGCTCCCTCCTCACCAAGGGCCAAGTGGAGTTCAGGGGCTGCCACAGGCCAGGGTTTGCTCCTAGGAATCCACTCGAGCATTGCTGACTTCTTTGGGAAGTAACTATTCCAGACTGCAGGGATACGAGCTGTACCGTGATATTTACCCAAACAAATGGAGAACCAATCCACAACACAAATCTAGCAAAGGATGCAAAAGTCCCTCCCAATACAATATTCACATGAATGCATTCATGTGAGGATGGGAATCTTAAATACATTAACTTTTTGGGGGGGGCTAGAAGTGCCCATGATTGATCTGAGACCTTCCTCTCCCAAAATGCTGGGATTTTTTTCCACCTTCTTTTTCTCCTTCTTTCTTTCCTCCCTCCCCACACACATTTATTATGAAAATGCAGATCCTTCGAGCAGCTGTCACAAGGGACCACTGAATCCTTTGGGCCAACCAAAACATAAATATAATCAACAGCATAAATATTATCTTCTGAAACACACAACCCTGAAATTCAATTATCATAGACTGATCTTTTTTTTTATAAGATCCATACTATTGTTATGCAGTCTTGAGACCCAGCTTACCAACAAGATATCATCTTCACTCTGTCTGGGGTTTTTTTAATCCTGAGTCATGACCTCATAACAAAGTCCAAAAACAGAGTGCAAAAGAAAGTGAGCTCAAATCTTCAAACTTTTTTCCTCAGTACAATTACTTGCCTAATTTAACTGCAGAATCCCTCATTTACAGCTGCAGGAGTACAGGCAAGACAAAGGCAACACATCGGTATACTCTGAAGATGGAATATGCAGAAAGCTGAATTAGAAAGATCCTGAGAAGTTGTAATAACTACCAAGGATAACAAAAAATGAGAGGGGGAAAACAAACACACTGCAAACCCTTACTTTTGTTTTACAGTGTTCACCATGGGACTCCTAAAAATCAAGCCTTTAGAAGAACTTCACTTAGGAGAACTTCACTGAGGACAGTGATATTCTCAGTCCTTCTGGAAACCCATGGATAATGTATATGTATATGTAATGAAATATGTATTTCATATTAAGCCCTCCCAGCATCTGCTCTTTAATAGTTGCAACGGCAATTATATCAACAACACCCTCACCTTACAACACAGCACTTTTCATCTGTCGGAAACAAAACACTTCCCAAAGGAGGCAAAACATTATCATTCCTTGTTTAGAAACAGAAATTCAGCTATGGAGAAATGAAACTACTTACCCAGGACCATTCAGCTGGAGCAGCAGCAAAGCCAGGAGAAGAAGCCAGAGTCCCTGTACAGATCTCCAATGTGAGCCTTTAACACTCAGCACCGCACCTTCAACTTCAGTAGAGCAGGTAATGTTATGCTCTCCTCTCTCACAGGTCTGGTCTGAGCTTTAGTTGCAATCTGGAAGCACTTCAAAAGCTGTGGATTAAAAAGCCCTGTATAAATGCAAAGTGTGATTATAATTCAACCGATATTGGAAAAATTACAGCAGTTTGTATTTGTTTTTCTGTATTTGTGGAATTTATGCTGTTTCAACACTTGAACAGCTTTTGATAATGACACCATCTGTTAATTCTCACCCCTCACTAAATTAGAAAAAGTGGTGGAATTGTTAGACTGCAGTTTTACAGATCCCAGCTTATCAAACAAACCTGAACCCAGGGTCAGTGAGAGGCATTACCAGCAACATGAGGCAGCAACCAGCCAGGTACAATTTCCAGGCCAAGCAGAAGAAAAAGATAGGACAATGAGGAACAAACACATCTCTCAGCAACTCCTCTGGAGCAGTTCTTTGTGAGGTTGTGCTTCCTTTCCCAGCCCTGCCAGGTGAACAGCATTAACTCCAAGGCTTCTCAGATTGGTGGGGCAGCAGTGGGTGGGGTATTCCTGCTAGGATCTGAGATCACTGCCAAGTGGAACGGGCACCTGAGTACAAGTTGAACACTCTCCAGTTGCAACAAGTGAGCAGAGCTCTGAGTGGCTCTGTTTTGCTAACATTGCCAGAGTAGTGACCAAATGGTTGTAAATCACTACAATTTACACTTGTTGTACCTGCAGAAATAGTAACTGGGGAGCATGAGTAAGACCACAGACACTGGTACGGCATTTGAAAGTGAAACTGAACTTGATAACCAACCTTTTGGCTACATCCACCCCCCCATTTTCCCTACACGTTGACATCCTTCCCTCTGCGCTAAGGAATGCCCTTCCTCTGTTTTCAGGTTATATGAGAATTTGTTTAACACACTTGTATCTGCAAAAGGGTCAGATTATGTTACATGCAGATCAAACAGTGAAAATACACAGCTCCTGGTCTCTAGACTACTTTTTGCATGTGTTGTTAAACAGCCCTTAGTTCTTCTATGAATCTTTTAGTTCTCTCTTTCTAAATTTCTGTCAATAATTTCATTCTTTTTTAGATAGTGAACCAAATCCCCAATAGTTGTAATCTTCTATTTCACAAGGACTTTTTAGTAAAGGGACGGATTTTTACTAGAGACATAAGCATGATACATTACTGCACAAGGAACAGGGAGTTTGCTCATTTTATTTACGAATAATCAGGACACAGCGATGGAAACCTCAGCCCTTCTTATTGCTGGTTACGCAGGAGTCAGGCACAAGACTGCAGTTATACTTGTCTAGCAATAGCCTTGGTGGAGTTCTTCAAATAAGGCACATTTGATGTTCAGCACCACGGGAATACCTAATTCCCTCACATGCCCAGGAAAGAAACAGGTTTCCCACCTGCTATTAACACAATTCCCTGTCACCCTTAGTGGGCTTCTAATAAAGTTGCCCAGAGTAGCTGTAGATGCCCCATCTCTGGAACTGTTCAAGGCCAGGCTGGTTGGAGCTCAGAGCAACCTGCTGTAGGGAAAGGGGTCCATATACGAGACCACACTGGAAAATGAACCTTCTGGTAGACCCAAGAAAGGCAGGTAAAGATCCTCAACCCAAAAGGTATTGACGCTGCTATGATGAGATGATAAAGGTGTCCAAGGTTCAAAATCTGCCTGACAAAATCTCTTTGGTCCTCAGTTCCACTGATTGTGACTATTGCGAGCACAGGGGATACCAAGACACCTAAATTCACTTGTTGCTGTCATTAAGGGGTAACTATTCCTAAAATAGAAGAAGAATGAGATATTTTCTGGGCATTATAGGCACACAGTTGACATCACTAGGAGCCAATCCAGACCCCTGAGTTCAGGCCAGCTTTCTAAAACCCTTTATGTCATTGTTTTACAAAAGGTATTTGATACCACTTCTGCCTTCTCAGATGTGATCTCATCCTTGACCCTGAGTGGCACTTTTAGGAATAGCTCCCCCAGGTTTACTTTTATCAGATCATAAAGTACATCATATTCCCTTGCCTATGAGATGTGCTAAGACTCGTATCATTTGGAACTGAAAATCCTATAAAGCTGCCTGACATTTTTTTGTCCACAAAAAATTGAAGTCAAAGTTGTAATGGATGAAAAAGAAGCTTCCAAGATTAAAAAAGTGTGCATTTGGTGGAGAAAACTATAATCTGGTGCACTCTTCCATGAATACAGTAAGAGCTAAAATTTTTTTATAATAACATCCCTTCTTGGAGTAATAAACACATGGTCCCTGACTGAGTGTCTTTGCTAATGTTACGAATATATGTTAAATGCTACGTTAAATACATTCAGATTTTCTACAGAGAACGCAAAGTGGTGCACAAATATCCAGCATTGCGCCTTACAGCATCCTGTCAGGACTCTTGGAGTAATCCTCTATTTCACAGATCTGCAGAATAAGTATAAGGGGTTAAAAGACTTGCCCAAGGTCTCCGAGCAAGTCTGCTGCCTAGTTAAATTTTCACGGTTGAAGATAAGTACCACGCCAGCAAACAGTGTGAATCTAAACAAGCAGATAGGTTGGAGGATGTCAGCAAAAGGGGCCAGGAAGACTTGAGTCACAGCTGGCATGGGTCAGCATGTAAATCGAGGGGGCAGAGAATAAGCTGAAGCTAAATATACTCCAACTCCTTGTAGACTCCATGCTGGCAGTAGGCCAGACTGCAGCCAGTCATGGCTGGGGTAGGTTTAAAGTGCTCTCCCCTGCCAGCTAGTCAGCCCTGCCTTAAATTAACCCAGCTGACTTTAGACTGAAACAGATGATGGTTCCTCATAAACTCAATTACACCAGCTCAGCCATGAGTGGAGAAGGCTCCAGATGAAATGTGGTGCTTTACCAATATCTTGAATCTCCACTGTCTTCCCTGCAGTAACTGTTGACAGTGACTTAAATTCTTTAAATCCATCTGAAAGACAAAACTTCAGGTTAACCTAAGCAGCATCACTTTCAGTGGTCTCTGCCTAAGGCTGCCTGTATCAGTGATGAAAGGAGGCTTTCTGAGACCATTTCTCCACTGGATGTCAACATGTAGCAACGAATTTACTCAAGATGTTCCTGTGGATTTCTTTGCTGCTAGGGTCATCCATTTCTATGGACTCCTTTTATTACAGTCTCCGATTTTTCCAGCTGCAAGAAACCACAATACTGCTTTACTGGAGACTTGTTTAAGCCCTGGTATAAAACGATGCTTGTATACACCCTTAACAATTCCACTGCAATCCAACCATTTACTCTTATATTAGGACAAAATAAAACTCTGGGGTCTGTAAAAGCATGTATATGTGCACAGATATAACTATAGTTTGGCTGCTAAACTTACATGCTGAGCCTACATTTTCTGTAATAAAATATTTAAGTGGTTTCAACTCCACAGTTGGATTTTTTTAAAACTCTGAGATAGCAAAAGACATCAGCACAGGACAGTATCCACTGGACACAGTCAGTCACCCAGATGAGTAATAAAATGAGTATTTTCATGATGGACTGACAAGGACTGACACAGATTTTCCCAGAGAGAAATAACGTCAATGACACCACCTCATGCCACCATAAACTAAGATCAAGACTTCATTTTAAGATGCATTTCTTATGCCTAGCATTTAAATATCAAAAAAAATCTGATAAAGAATTGTCTGAGGCTGAGCCAAAGCAGAGTAAATGGCAAGACTGTAGTAACACAGAAGCTTGTAGAGGCTTTGGAGAACAGTTAATCGCTTCTGTGGAATCTAGTAAGAGTTAAATTTTCTGACACCTAATTTTTTTTTTTTCTGTGCTTCTTCAGAAATTAGGCTCTCCTGAAAAGTCCCCTTTGAGGATGGTTTGTCATACCCAGGGCTGGACTAAGTGGCAGGAGCTGCTTGAGCTGAGTCCTGGTAGTTCAAGTAGAAGCTCTCCCACTTGTCATCACAGAATATATGACCTTATTACTCCTCCCTCGGTTCTGGCACTGATTGTTAATGCTGTTTGCAGCCAGTGAAGTTTCCTCAGTACTCTCTGCTGCCGTCTCTCCCAGCCCCTTCTGCTTTTGTTTTCCAATTGCAGCAAAAAATATGTGAATCCAATTTTCTGCCAACACCTAGATGAACCAACTCCAGAAAATAACGTGGAAGAAGACAAAGCAGGAAGATTGTGTTAGGGTTACACTGCTAGCTAAGAATACTGTGAAAATTGCAGGAATTTATCTGTATATCAATGACACAATCCCACTTCCTACTGTAGGACCTGAACAAATTAGCTACCAAAGTCCAGCCCTCAACAGCTCAGATTTATCTCAGATTTTACTGGCAGGGAGAATGAGAGTCAGTGACAGGACAAGCCCATGATTGTGAAGAAAGGCAGCAGTAGACCCAGATCTGCTGGCTCACTTCCCTGGACATTTGACTTTCCACAAGCTTCCTTTTAGCCAGGGGTATTGCAGAGAGCTGGAGAACCTGATTGTTTTGGGCCAAGCTTTTCCACTGGCACTGAGAAGGTCACCAAGCAGGACTGGAGAGATGTCAGGGCTGTAGCCGACTCCTCTCTGGCTGGGAGCAGTCCCTCTGTCAGAGCATGAGCTCCCCTTGCTCTCTCACAGCCCTATCCAAAAGGCATTGTCTGGAAGCAATTAGAGATTTTTTAAATTATTTTTCTTTTTTTCCATCGTTGCCTGACAACTTCAGCAGACGCACATGTAGCCATCCCCCTACGCTTCTAAAGAACTTTGCTTACTGTTAACTATTTAAATGTTGAAAGTATTAAAGCTAATTGAACTCACTGCTCAGAGAACCAAGACTGAGGTCAGCTGTCATATATGGTAACACTGCTCGGGTAAAAGAACTTTGGGGTAGTTTAGCAATCTTTAGAAAAGTGTTCATGCCTGTCCACATACTTGGCAGTCCTACCTGTCAGTGCTAATGTGGGGGGGGGCNGGGGGGGGGGGGGGGTGTTTTAGGTTAGAGAAACAGATGGAGCTGGTTTGAGGAACTCCTCAAGGAACGGCTGTAGTTAGTGCTGAAAGTGGTGACAGGAGATGACACTCAGCTGGCCAAATTTTAAACACCTTGCTTCAAGTGCTTAACCTGGCAGAGTCTTTATGGCCCCGTGAGAGGCAAAGGGAAAAGGGATGGCAGAGGAAGGGGAGAACAAGATAGCCTCTTCCACAGAGCAAATCAGATTCGTATTTAAATACTCTAACTGCCATCCACAACAACTGACTGTCTCCTTGTCAACTTTATCGGAAATCTGGAGAAATCCTCCTGTATATGCAGATCCTAGTATCATACTGAAAAAGAGTCTCAGATGGTAAATGAGAAAAATTCTCTTGACTTCAGAGGAGTTACTCTTTACATTCATGCTGCTGAGGATTCAGCCCAGTATTTTTAAAATGCTAATGCTCCTTGGCCCCTGTGTGAACAAATTTATTCTGACTGTCATACTTTTTGTTTTGTGAGAAAAAAGGAAAGGAAGAATTAGTAGGTGGCTGCTAATGGTACAGCAGCAACAGAGGACTTGTCCCTAAAGGGATCCTTGCCTGCTGTAAATTCAGAGCAAGGAACACATCAGGATCAGACTCATAGAACAAAGATGTTCATAATATTGTGAGAGTATCTGCTACATGCACAAATAGACTGTCTTCCATAACATTGAGCTCGTGGCTTTGGGGGTACAAAGTCTTTTGTTCCTACCTGGAAAAAGCAACCTTCTATAAATAAACAGCAGGTTATGCTGATTTTATAGAAGGGTGAGTTGTCTTTAAGGAATGCTGAGGAATGTGAACATTCCACATATCCAGACAATCTTTGCTGTCAAAGACTGAAAGGAAGAAAAAAAGAAAAATGAACACATCAAGGAAGGCTCAATTCTTTCTCATCTGCCAGGTCTAAGGCCAGTAGATAGACACTTCTGTTTTGTAGGAGGAAAGGAAGTCTATTTGAAGCTGGATTCTGGAAGACTATAAGGAGACATGCTGCTGTTGGAGAGGTTATCATGACCAGAGGCAGCCAAATACTAAAACATAGCTGCAGTTATGGTTTGTCTATGTTGTCTTGTCATTAATTCTCTACTCAGTATTCTGGGGGATGACAGGAAACCTTCGGATGGCAAAATCGATGCCGTGGACACATTCATATCCTTTCACATCTGTGACTATGGCCTTGCAAAGAACAACATTTGAGATTACACTGCACTTTGAACTACAGGCAAGAGGCATAGATCCCCAGCAGCACAGGGTACGGTCATGAATGACTCGGTCTTACTTACTCCACAATCAGTCAAACTTTGTAATCTGTACAAAACACTGAATTACAATCAAAAGAATATGAACAGCCCAAAGCAGCTGCAGGGCTCTTCCGGGGGAAAGCAAGGATCTTGCATTTGTCTTCCACTTATATCAAAATGGGAATAACCTGATGACCTAAGAAGTGGAGTCATTTTTAATACCTGCTCTTTCCTCCCAGTACCTGGAGGGGTAGAGTCCTGCATGCCTCATCTCACTGGTTATCATTATTATGTCATCCAGATCAATCATTTCAAGCTCATTGGGTTGTAAATGCAGCTTTGATCATTCGTTACACTTTGTTAGTATTTATCAGAGCCAGGGCTCTGTTAATCCAAAACAGCAGCGTTCAAACAGCAAGGAAACCTGGGCTCCAAGAGCACTTACTGCAAGTTGGAGGGGTGGTGTTGGGTTTTGTTTGTTTTCTAAATTATTCACCTCTAAAAATTTCCCAACTGCTGCAGGGTTAAGCTCTGAAAGGCAGAGGAAACCTTTCCTCTCTCAAGACAGGCACAGCAAAAGTGAAACACAAAGTGCCTGCCTCTTGCTCTAAGCCCATCGCTGCTCCAGAGGATCGGAAACAGGCACAGGAGAGGGAGGGATTCCTCTGTGAGCAAAACCTCTTTTATGTCAAAGTATGCATAAGGCTCCTGGGGCTGATCCACAGCGGACTGAAGTCATCAAAACCAAGAGGCCTAACCCATAAAGTGCTCCATAGCAGGTCTCTCTCACTGGTTTAGGACAAAGCAAAAGCGCTTCTTTTTAATTGCGAGCCCAGGAACCGAAAGGAGGATTGCACTCCAAATGGTCTCCTCAGCGATGACAAGCACAAATTCTTTAGCACCATCTAGCTAACAGCGAAGGTAACCCACACCGATGCTCCTGCCGACAGAGCTGCTCGTCCGCCGCGGCTCCCAAAGCCGGAGCGACGGCAGCCGCACGCTGATGAGGGGAAGGAGAGGGCGGATTGAGCAAAGCACCCAAGAGCGGAGTGAGCGTTTCACATAGAGCCAGATGGAGCACGGACCAATTNAGTAATATGCATTGTAATTTTTATAAAAGAAACATTTCCAAGTCCCTTGTTTTCCCAGCTGGTAAAAAAATTTGAAACTGGTTGACAATGCATTTCTGAATGAAACCAAATATTTAAAAACTCAAAGAAAGGATTTTACTCCCTAAGAATTTCATGAAAAATATTCAGAACTTCTTTTTCCCTTACAGTTCTGATGAGAAGTCAGTTAAGCTGATATTGGAACTGCCTGCAGGATAAGGCACAATATTTAAAGAACTATTGGGAACATCCCTTCCCCAAAGAATTGCTAGTGGAGTATGTATTTACCTAAATTATTTTTTCACATAGAACTGAATTTTCAGAAAAGAATACAACTTCACCTTTCATAGCTTTGTCAAGGAAAAAGAATTAAAACACACAAAATTAGGAAGCATTTTGATTTAGCACTGGACCAATAATCTATTTATATTTAGGCCTTCAGAAAAATCCAACTGAGTTTTATTTTCACAACCAACTAAACCAAATTAAACTAAACCAAACCAAACTAAATTAAACTAAATTAAACTAAATATTTTAATTTTTAATCTCTGCTTTTGACCTAAGTTATTTTAAGCCACTTGTTAGGCATTCTTAAACTTCTTCCCATAGTGTGTTTATCTTTTTTTGGTTGGTTGGGGTTCTATTCCTTTAAGAAATTACCTAAAACACTCCCAGAGCATGTTTCCATAAGGATGGACCATGGGCCAATTGATGCCTTTTTTTCTAAGCATGCTCACCCTNCTCCTGCCGACAGAGCTGCTCGTCCGCCGCGGCTCCCAAAGCCGGAGCGACGGCAGCCGCACGCTGATGAGGGGAAGGAGAGGGCGGATTGAGCAAAGCACCCAAGAGCGGAGTGAGCGTTTCACATAGAGCCAGATGGAGCACGGACCAATTTCTTTCTGATTAAAAAAAAAAAATTATATAAATGGCCGTGGGAAGGACAAGTGCAAATTTGATAAAACAAGTGAAATGGTACCTCGTTCAACAATCTGCAAAAACACGAGAGAAGGACGTGGATAAGAATACCTTTTTTGCTGGAATGTCAGCGAGAAAACAGATGAGAAAAATGCTGTGGAAGCAAAACTGAGTGTGGAAAGCTTAACAAAGGAGTACAAAATTAATGGAAGGTGCCTAGAAAACTTTGAGAGAATAATCAGACAGTCAATCAAAATCTTGAACAAGTTCATGCAATATTTGCTGAAGTGTTCCTGTAGATATAAAAAAAATACAGTAAGGTTAACAGTTCAAAAGAATACAGTGTTCTGAAGTGAAAGATCTGGAATTTTTCCTTTTGAAAGCAAATTGTTTCTGAATATTTTATAATGCTGTATTATTGTATAAAANAAATTAAACTAAATTAAACTAAATATTTTAATTTTTAATCTCTGCTTTTGACCTAAGTTATTTTAAGCCACTTGTTAGGCATTCTTAAACTTCTTCCCATAGTGTGTTTATCTTTTTTTGGTTGGTTGGGGTTCTATTCCTTTAAGAAATTACCTAAAACACTCCCAGAGCATGTTTCCATAAGGATGGACCATGGGCCAATTGATGCCTTTTTTTCTAAGCATGCTCACCCTACTTTTAGACTATAAAGACCCAAATTCAAGGCCTAGGCTAACTTGTGGGCCAGTGTTAAAAGCAGGTTGTCCGTACAGCCTTCCACACGTCTGTGTCCCGAAGGAGGAGGTGAAAGAGGCAGCTGTATCTCGGGAGTTGGTGACCATTCGGGAGCTTCGCACGCCCCCACCAGAGCAGGCTGACAGAGGCTCCTCGCTCTCGGTAAAACAGACATCACCCTGCAGGGGCTGGTCGTGCAGAAAGGAGAGGCCCAAAGAAGGTCTGAATTCTGGGAATGGAACTTGTGTGGGGACAGAAGGACACAGAACCACGGTGGAGCACAACCTCTTCCATAGCAATACAGCGAGCTTCTGCCAAGCCGTGTTACACTCAGCAACACAACGCGTAACGTGGTCAAAAACTGAAGGAAAAGGAAGCTACTCGAAGTCTGATGGAATCAATACCCACGTTGCTGCGTGGTGGCATTACTGGTGCCAAGGAAACAGGAGCCAACACTCCCACGGGTCCTCCAAGCCACCCAGCATGTGGCCAGCTCAGCTAGCATGGCAGTGCTCTCAAAGCTTTGGAAACAGCCTGTGTCTGGTTGGATCTGCTTACCTGAGGAGAGAGTCAAGAGATGAGCCTTTGTTTGCTTTCTTTTTTTTTTTGCTTGCCTGCATTACTTGGTTCTTTTATAATTGGGCTTGTACAAAATATTCTGTCAAGATGCATGTGGTGGAATTGCCTCTGAGACTCCGAGTACATGCTAGTCCCACGCCCTCTCACACCCTGTAATAAGCTTTTTATTCTACTGCAATTATCAGCCAGGAACCAGCCCCTCTTTGCTTAGAATCACAAACAGCCCTACACTTAATTTTTTGTGCTGCTTTCGCTTTACCTGCCAATAATCCTTTCCCCTCCGTGAATTGCTTTCATATACTCGCTGCCTGTCTGGTCACTGCATGCTGAATTCACACTCTCTGATTGCTTAATTAAGTAATTTCTACCTAAATGGTGTATATTTCATACCAAAAAATTCTATGTCTGTGAAATTAAGGAATGCTTTCTGCAAACCAGTCATACCTATTTCAGGGAGATGAACCACTGGGGTAAACACAGACTTTCAGTCATATCCACAAGATGTTTACTGAATGTCTTGCAGGTCCTCTTATTACATACTTCCAAATTTCAGAGTAATATTTTGTCATGCAATGCCAGCATATACAATATTATTCCTGCAGGAGACAGGTGATTTCCAGTGGTCCCAAATAAGGAAGGCACTTATATCTTCCCTTAGAGAACTTATATAGATAATTAAGAGTCTCACCCTCACTGAAAAACTAATGAAAACAAGGTAGAATTAGGAATTTTAATCTAGTTTATGTAGGCAATTTACAATATTTTATGGGGTTTATTATCAAATATAGGTTGCACATAGGACACCCCTGCTTGAATGTATGTCAACTTAAACAGAAAAGGTGTTCACCAGGAGAGTTTCAGGTTACTAATCATTACTGGTAATTTTAAAGGATAAAAAAATGTTGTGTTCACACAGGAATAGGATCCAAACCCCTCCCGTAGTTGGTGGCCTTCCCATTTAATATGGCAGGCATTAGAGCAGGCTGATTATACCGAGTGACATGGGGACAGAAACTGACTCTTTTGGTTTCATAAAAGCAAATGTCTTTTTATCTGAATAATTATTATTATCGTTGAAACAAAATGTATATTTTCTCAGCTTTTTATTTACAATGTGAAGTGCTTTCCACAGTAAATCAACAAATATGAGTATTCATGTCACCAAAAGCTGATGATTAAAAATAATTACTTTAATGGTAGCTGGCCTGATGCCAAACATGATTAGCTTTCACATTTCAAGCATGATAGTAGATAATTTACATCTCCTTTCACACCAATACCAAACTACTCCTAATGGATTCTATTTTAGTTTTTATGAATTAATAGAAATTTAGTGTCCAATTCACTATATTATAGGCACCATTTGCTTTCAAAACCAAAGAATTGTTTCAAAAAAGGGCAGAAAGTAATCAAATCACAGGATAGGAAGCCAATAAACTTGGCTTCCCTGCTGACAACGTCCTTGCCTGTGCCCTTAGAGCTGTCAGAGGCAGAGGGAGAAGAAAACTTTTTCCAACAGGCCAGAAAATCCTGTCAAGGGGGAAAACCCATGGAAGTACCCAAACTGTCTCTACCAGAACACACACAAAGATTGAAGCCTTTGTCTCCTAAAGACCAAGGAAAACCTCCAACCCACTCCAGTGGACAGGATTCTGTTCTGGGGACAGTGAAGGAAATTGGACATTTGCCTTTTTAAAACATCACAAGCTGCTCAAGGACCTGATGGGTCAAAATAGAAAATTTATTTGCATTCTTCTAAACGAGTTTTAAAACCAGTTGCCTTTTACCTACCCATTAGGCCTGAGAACAGAGTCTCAAGCGTATCCCGTGGGGATAAACACTGACGTACACACACAGGATGGTCCTCACCCGCTTCAGCTCAGGGTGTGAAAAGAACCCAGATGCTCTTTGTGGGAGGAAAAGGAAGACCACCTCCATCTGGTTTGGAAGTTTGTGCCCACAGGAAACGTGGAAATTCAAAACACCATGATAAGACACAGTGGCAAGGTCAGAAGGACAACCGTAGCTTTCAAACATGGGATGAGTGCTTCTTGGCTGGAAAGGAGCATACAGGAACACCAAGGCAAAAAATACCGGGGTTGTTCATGTGGGGAAGGACCCACTAGGCATATGAAGCAGGAATGATAGGTAAGATAACATCTTCCATACAGAAGATAATAAACCTTCATGAAGATGATAACCTTTCATGAAGATAATGACCTTCAACAGGCTGGAAGAGGATGGTTTAAGCTACCACGAAGAATAAACCACCTTGGTGATTTGGTTACCCTTTATTCCCGGATCTCCATCTCTAACAGGCGCAGCAAAGCTCCAAGCTTTGCCTGACTTCCACCAGGACCAGGGTCTAAAAAGTATAACTACTTTTGGTGGCCACAGCAAGTTGGAACCTGTGTTTTGAAAGAAAAAATTTGGTAACAGTATCCAAAAACACATAACTAAAAAGAAGGAAGAGGAGCACCCTCCCTTTGCCAGCCTCTCCCACATCCCTCAGTGTTAAAGGAGACAATTTCTGATGCCTGTGATTCCCTAAGACTGCTCAGGGCTGCAATAATGAACCCAGCCCAAGCTAATGGGTTTCACGAGACCTGTAAACATCCATTTTCTTTTGCTGGTCATAGATTAAAAGAAAATATATTACTCAAGTTTAAGCCTTCCCCTTTCAGCCTACTGCTGGCACAGCATATAAACACTTCTTGTGAAACCCTTCTAATTTACATTTCAATAGATCACAGCCCTCATCTACCCTGGCATTAAAATGTCCAGCACGGGCAGCCTCAAACATACAGAGTGGATGTGGTGCCAGCATCCCCCGTGCTGCTTCTGACCTTCTACAGGCTCCTATAGGGGCTGACAGGAAACCAAAGCTTCACATCACATCAGTGCTTGGTTTATGTGGAGAGTCTTAGCCCCAGCAGCAATTAATGCTGGAGGTGAAGCTGGTTTTTACAGGACAGCCAGTGCATCTTCCTACAAAGGTCACTCTCGTCAGTTCCCAGAGGTTGCAAAGCAAATATCTGGAGGAGGGGAAGTGCAGGGAACAGCAGACAAAATTGGTGGGCTCTACCAGTTGGAGCAAATTTGGAACTGCTTAGTTAGAGATAAAATTCAGTATCTCAACAGGAAATCCCAAGGCCTGTTCCTGTCCCCTAGGTTAATTGCTGTTGGTCTGGCAGTACACCCCTGTTGCTGAGCCATCCCTTCTAACTAGAAAGGGCTCCCAACACCTCCCCCCTCCTTTTGCTTTGGCAGAAATCCGAGCGTATCCTCCACACTCCGATCTAAAGTAAACCGCCATGTCATCGCCCTAGCACAAAAACACACAAATACCCTCCCACCTTCAGAAAGCAGCAAAACATTAAGCTTTATGGGTACAACAACTAATATAAAAAAAAGCCTGACTATTTGATGCAATGTTGTGGTTGAGAATTTAACCACACAAAAGGCAGAAAATTCAAACGTACAATTCCCACAGAAACCATAACTTGGCCACGTTTCACATACACACGTCAAGGCAGAAACTTTAACAGCGCATTCCCCCATCTGAATTATTGCATTTGCAGAAGAGGTACAGCTCCTCCTCCTCCTCCCTTCACTTTTTTCACCTCATTTTTTTCTCATATACAAATCCCCAGTGGCAACATTTATGAAAAATTAGGGAAAGGGGATGTTGGGGGGAGGAGGAAGGGGGAGGGGAGCATGACTTTGGGTAAACATGCACTGGACAGGGTTGAAAAGCAGACCTTAGTCTCCAAACTGCTTCCAACTTCAGCTGGTTTGTGTCCAGGCCCTTGGGTTTAAGTTCTTTTCTGGGGCAATCACTGAAGTCTGCACCATAGCTTAGCCTGATCACACAGCACCCAGCCCTAGACACATCCCCCCACACACAGACTTAACCCTGGAGGGACCTGCCCGACAAACAACCTGCTGAGTCTCAGTTTCTTACTTATCTTTTCAACATCAATTTCAATTTGGCCAAGGATCTACCCAAATCCACTTTGGCCAACACATTCCTGTTTCCCAAGGCAATGCTATGCTAGCAAATGGCGTGGGTTTAACTCACCCTTTAGCATGAACAAGCTTCTTTACAGGGAAGGCTGAGTGAGATCAGCCTTTGCACCATTCTGGAGCGAGGACATGACTCTGGATCTGCAGTAGGTTACCTTCACCCCTCTACCACTGCAGATGAAACAATGCCAACACAGCACAAGCGCCACCAATTCCAAGCTTCTCTGCTCTGCTTTCAGAATAGTAAACGCTTGTACTGTGTATGCAGGCAGCTAAACCTTCCTCCATCTGCCAGTCTTGTTGCTTAATCCCTTCCTACCTGCTCCAGAGAAGGAGGTACAGCAAGCAATACGCTTTTCTCCTTCCTTATTTTCCAGCCCCAAGTTTGGAGTTGACTTTGCTTGAGTATCTTTACTCATACAAGCAAATAGGCATTTGTACCCAGAGGGAAGATGTGATTCCAGCCATTGATCCAGGCTGCTTGCCTCACTTGGCCCCGGGCAGTCACAGAGGCCAGTATGGAATATGTTATATTTAATGTGCTGTGCTGCGTCATTTCTGGCTCTGAGAAGCCTGTCTTGAGTGGCCTAAGCAGTTGGAAATCTGAATTTCTTGGCACTAGTGAATTTCAGCTTGTAGAGAGGAGAAAAACGAGGTAACTTCCCTATTCATTTTACAACAACTAAGAACATAAAAATAGATGAGCCATTCTGAGTCACTGATGGCCCATCCAACCCAGTATCTCGTCTTCCCCAGCGGGGAGCGCTGGGTGCTTCAGAAGCAAATATAAGAAGCATGGCAATTATCGTGATCCCTCCTCTGGTACAACCTCTCAGATTCCAGCAATCAGCAGTTTGGGGACTTCCTGAGCCAGAGGTTGCATCTGGACCATCATGTTTAATAGCTCCCAGTAGACTTCTCCTCCATGAATTTGTCTAATCCCTTCTTGAACCCATTTATACTGTTGGCTTCTACAACATCCTGTGACAAGGAGTTTCACACTACAACTGTGCACTGAGGGTGTTGGGGAAGCAGGGGGGGAGGCAAACTTCCTTTTCACGGATTTCAACTTGCTGCCTAATTATTTCAGGGAGTGCCCTCCAGTTCCAGTAGTATGAACAGCAGTAAAAAGTCATTGCTTGGGAACTTGCTTCCCATCGTTCAGACCATTATCGGGTTCATCCAAGCTTCACTTTTATGGGCTAATCGGTATCTCATACCATCTATTTACTGTCTCTCATAACAATGTAATTCCATATATTCACCATCTTTCTCAGTGCTTTTCTGTTTTCACCATAACCTTTCTGATACAGGAAATTTTTCTTTGGCAACGGATGGTGGCCCTGATAACTAACCTGAGTGTATTTACGAGGAGAGTTTTGAAACCAGATTTTTTACCTTGAAAATACAGGCACAGTTATAGAAAAAGAAAAGAGAAACTATGTTTTGCACTTTGGTGGCTTCATTGACTTCAATTCAGCAACTGAGCTTTACTCAGATTTGTCCAACTTTCTCTCAGCTACCCAAGATATCTCCTGAGATCCTACGTACACCTATATATAATAATACAATCGTATTATAGCATAATGATATATTATTTTTTCAATAATTACTATAATTGAGTTATGTAATAACTCATAATTATAATAGTAAAATGCTATGATGATATAAGCATAACACACACATATATATTAAAAAGTTTTATACACATACATACATGCATGTTATACATAACACATAAACAATACAAGTTATAACTAAACACAAATTTCTTTGACTAATTAAATTAATTAATTCCCTAATTTAAGGGAATGTGTCCTAGATAGGAGAAGTTTACTGATATGCATCCTGTTCAGGATCAGCATGCAGCTTAGAGGGGCAAAAGTCCTACAACACCAGCCACACCAGCCTTCCACATTGTTTCTCTGGTGGTTCCTTCTTGCCTTTTCCCTCCTCACACTACCTCCGCTCCTCTTTGACCTGACTTCTGCTGTCCTCTGGATAATGGAAGACTTCACTGTGTCAGGCACGACTCCATCTTTTATAAGGCTTCTGTGACTATAAGCAAATTGCAGACTAAGACAAAATGCCTTCAATTATCCAGCAGACCTGAGTTTGTCAGGTCTCAGGGCAGAAACTGTAGCAGCCAGTAAGCAAAAAAAAACAGCTTCTGTCTCAGGTGCTGACTATTCCCTAATCTTTTCTTTCCTCTATCGCATTCATTTGCTTTGTCCTGAAAGAAGGCTTGAACTTCAGCTGCGAGAACAGACATAGCAACTCCAGACTCTCTCAACTGTGTTTGTTTTCAATCCCCAAAAAACATTAATCTTATTTATTTAAGGTCATTTTAAGAGACTTTAAAGCTAAAATGGAGTTTATAAAAAATTTCCTGCATTGAAAAAGAAAGAATATCATAATAAATTGAAAGCAGTACTTTATATTTACTGCATCTAGTGCTTTAATTAATAACCCTTCTTTCCCCTATCCATACTTTTAACAAATTTTTAGCAAAAATAAATAAAAGGATGCCATGAAGCCAAATCAAATTCAATCTTGGCCAACAGAAGTTTCGAGAACCAGTTACTACCTGCCAGCAATTAAAGATATTCTTAACCAAATACCACACCAAATGACAACACCATACACCCATGTTACCATGGATGTACCTTCGTGCAAGCGTGGAAATACATATTTAAGAGCAATTAAATCTTAGTCAGATGCCTAGAAATAAAGAAATGTGATTTTCTTTGCTGTTCTCACGGAAAACATCTGACCAGAAGTTATGGAGCCTGATGCAGGGTGAGATTTCTGGGGCTTCTCTTAAACCTTTCATTGCCTTGGTTTGTTACTTCTTTCTTTGGGATGGATACATACACAGAGACCTCTCTAAATATATTTATGTGTATGTATTAAATACAAACATCCATTCTGCTTGAAAAGGTTTTATGAGGGCTATTTAATGTCTCCACATCATAAAGAAGACTGAAAGGCACTCTGCATACACACTGTATCACTCTTATTGCACCTAACAGTCACTCACATGGTATCAAACCAGGGAGAGGTGAAAAGGGGAAAAATCTCCTCTTGATGAAAGGTAAAGGCACAGAGGAGCCATTTGTGCCAAGCAGCAAGACTTCTTTGCTGGCACCTGGCCCCTCGCTGGCCCCTCACAAACAAAGCAAAGCAGTGTTAAACACGTTATCAGTCTGCGTCAAATGCAAAAGCCAATTTGTGTTCCTGCATGGGCTGCAAGGTCTGGTGGTCCATGGGCAGAAATTCTGTCCGCTTGGCTGTGGGAGGGATAATACCCCACAGAGGGGTGGCTGGGCAATGAAACAGGGCAACCTCATCATGTGGGTTTTTTAAAACAATTGCAAGCAAAACCCCAACACCTCTGTGGGGAGTTTTCCCTCTGGACCAGAAACACCTGCACATTTTAGAATCATAGAATCATTAAGGTTGGAAAATACCTTTAAGATCATCAAGTCCAACCATCAACCCAGCACCACTACCATGATCTTCACCACTAAACCATGTCTTCAGTTGCCACATTCACAAGTTTTTTAAGCACTTCCAAGGATGGTGAGTCCACCACTTCCCTGACCAGTGTGTTCCAATGCTTACAACCCTTTCCATGCCTTGCATGCTTATGGACATTTCAGCTTATGGACATTTTGACTTGCATGGACCCAGGAGAGGACCAAACTGGCAGACTGTAGGAGGCAACCACCATATCCTGTGTCTTGGAGAGACTCTCAGTAACCACCTCACACACCCTGATCCTTTGAGGCACGACTAGCCACACCTTGGTCCTCAGCACAAGTTTGTCTGTCCTGCTCTTAAGGATGCCCAGTGGCACACACGTACTTGGCTCCCCAGAAAACCTAGTCCAGGATTTCACCAAACTGCACCATTAAGGAGGTCCTTCCTACTGTCCAACACCACCTTCATCCCAGGGAGGGGGGATGGGGAGGAAGAATGAAGAGCAAACAATCTATCCAGCCTTCATTAGCAGAAATGTTCTTCAGTGTCTTCTTGGTTGACCTTGTCTACTAAGACATACTGAGAGATAATAATAATAATAATTAGCACTTACAGAGCACTTAATCCTCAAAGCACTTTACAAACATTAGCTAATTAACTAAAAGGCAGATTATATATGTGTCTGTACATATAAATAAATAAATAAATATAAAAGATCTGGGAAGCCTGCCACATTCACCCTTGCAGAAGTTAGGTCTTGCAAATTGCCTGCTCTACACAAATCTTGCTGCTTTCAGTAACACGTCATGCCAGCTTGGTTCAAAGCCCTCAAATCAGCTTATGAGTGGGTACTCTGCCATCCGTGTAGACCTGCAAGTAGGGAAATTTCTTTAGGACAGTCATGAGATGATATTAATTAAGCAGTCTGACTTAATTTAATACTCAATAGGCTTGTTTTCCGACATGAGGAGTTGCTAATGACTGTAAATACCTGCATTATAGTTGCTAGCCACTTTAAATAATTGCTAGATACCAATTAAACTCACAGAAAAAGAAACAAATTCAGGGAAATGGCAGTATTTTTAATCTCCCACTATCTTACACAAACCCTCTGTATTTCTTTTCCTTACAACTCAAATTCCACGCAATCTTACAGACAAGCTCATTTTAGGAAATGTTTCTCCTGAAACCGAGCTGCTTCACAAGACAAGCCAGGGACTACTTTTGTCATATCCTTGAAAACTGTGGTGGTGGCCCCATAGCTTGTGTCAAAGCAGAGGTCAAGCCCCCGTGGGCTGATATGGGGACAGGGAGGCTGGGATCAGCCTGAGGGACAGGTTGTATGGAACATCCCATTCAGCATCTCTTCATGTTCTACTTATCCACGTCTCTATACTTTGACACAGTTGTGGGGCTGTCCCGGAGACACGGAGCCCAGCAGCAGGGGACAATGCTCTCCTTGCCAGCAGTTCTGGCTGCTCTCATCTACCTCATGGAGCTGGCAATAGCGTTTTGTACTTGCCTCCACCTTTGCCTTCACCTCCTCCTATTTCGTATCTTCTAACATTATGACGGGAAAAAAAAAAACAAAACAAAAAAACCCCCACCATGTAAAAGAAGTGACAGGCAAAAGCTGAACATTGCCTATTTTATAGTGAACTACAGCTCCTTCTGCAACAGGGCACACATAAGACAAGGTTACTCCACTGCAGATCCATATTGTCACCCCCAGATTCAGGTCATTATGCCTGACAGCAGTAATAGGACTTGTTAAATTGAAAAAGGGAACGAGAACACGTTTCCAAATGCATGGGTAGAACGTCCACAGAAGGCAACAGGAATCATACCAGGCAGATGGGAAGAGAATTTAAAGCTTTATATAGTCATTTATGCCCTTTTAAGAAAGGAATCAGATTTGAACACCAGCCTGAAACGCGCTTGCCAAACACCTGAAATATTCCCACCACCAAAACAAAAGCAGCAGGTATGTTGGTTTTTATTTTATTGTATTTATTTTTCCTAGTTGCAGTGGAGTCCCTCCCTCTGTGGATACAGCTGGACCATCTCTGCCAGAGGACATCCCTGGGGCTCAGAAAAACACTTCTAAAAAACTTTTGGGTTTTTTTGTTTTTTTTTTTTTTTTTTGCATTTGGAATGCAGTAGATTATATCAAGTGTCAGATATGTTCAAAACATTTCCCAAGGGACAGTACTCTTATAAATTCTTCACACACACACTTCTTAACTTTCCACACTCCAAGTGCTGTGTTGTCCAAAAACGTGCTGGTGTTACTGCAGGAATCAGGGTAAAGGTTTGCACTGGCTGCAGACTGGACAAGGCTCCTTTCAGGACTGTGTACAAGAGAAAGCGGGCTGTATTTAAATACAAAAAATCCATAGGATAGCAACTTCTTCACTTCTGTGAATGCATAAGTTAAAGGAATTTTATAGTTGTTGAAATTACTAATTTAGAGGCTGACAGATCTTTAAAAAAAAAACTGAGAAAAACTATTACTTTCCTTCTGGCTTGGTGATCACATAATATAGTTTTGATATCTGCACATTTTCTCAGAATTAACACACTCAACAGATGTCCAGACAGAAAAGAAATAATTTTGTTCACAAAGAAGCACACTGTACAAATGGTGCACCAACATTAGAAAACTAAATCCACCTACATGTACTCAAACTTAACATGGTGTATGCACATATTTGAAAACATCTGTGTATAAGTTCAATTGTATTACAGAAAACCCTGGAGAAGCGTCTGGTATGTCCCCAGGGTCTTCAGATGAATTTTTTCTATCCAGAGAGCCCATGAAATGAAACTTGCAGATCCACTGGCCTCATTAAGCAGCATTTCCAGCCTCTGAAGTGCCTCCATGGAGCTAAGGCCAACATGGGACTTCAGTAGGCTGAGCAGAGTTGGAAATGAAAGTGCTTGGAGCACACTTGTTTTATCTTCAATAAGAGTTATCTTCAATAACTCTCATGTTATGGGGTGCTCAGAGTCCCAGAATCTCAGAAAATGCTGAGTGGGAAGACACCCACCAGGATCATCGAGCCCAGCTCTTGGCCCTGCGCAGGACCCCCCCAGGAATCACACCATGTGCCTGAGAGCATTGTTCAAACACTTCTTGAATTCTCCCAGGCTTGGTGCTGTGACCACTTCCCTGTGGAGCCTGTTCCAGTGCCCAACCACCTTTTGGTTGAAGAACCCTTTCCTAATATCCAACCTAAACCTCCCCTGACTCAACTTTATGCCATTCCCTTGGGTCCTGTCACTGGTCACCGCATCACAGTCTCCATTAATCTGGAAAGGAGGTGAAGAGGTAGTTGATAAGAAAAGGACAGTAAAGGGGAAGCAAAAATATTTGAAGACACTGCACTGTTGAGCCAACATTATATTGCTTACTTGCTGCATGCCCTGTTGGAGGAGTGGCTCAGCCATCGGAGGGAGCCGGGAGGAGCCCTCCCTTGCCCTGGGGCAGTGCAGGAACAGGAACAGTGCGGACTCAGTCCCCGTGTGCCCTCAGACCCAGGGCAGGGAGGTCACACAATAGAGGGAGTCACTTCTGCAGCCAGGAAGAGGAAGGAGAGCTGAAAAGGACTCACCATCGCCTTAAGCTCCTGCTTTGCGTGTTCCCACAAGCCAGAGAAACACCCACCTGCCCCTGGCAGGGAGATGATGTGTTCGGAGATAAATACTCACCCTGCCCACAGGCCTTCCAACACCCACAGCTACTGAGCTCTGCCCACACCTAATCCTCCCTTTCTGTAATTCCCTTGAAATTGGGCATTAACTAACTTTCTTTCCACCTGTCACAACCCACAGGGAAATCCCAGGCCGGATTCACCCCACCCAGCCAGCTGTGACATGAAAAGGTTGCAAGTACACGGCAGCCTCATCAGAACCAACCCTCATAAAATACTTGAAAAGAGAACATGTAGAAGAGCTTCTCCCATAAGACACAAGTCCTCCCTTTACTGTGTGAGCTACTCTATGAAACCAATGTGCTATTTATGTCTAAAAATGAAGGGCAATAAAAAAAAAAAAAAACTGTTTTATGTTGCTCAGCAAGCAGTGGCACTCCTACATAACCAAACTCTTTAGAGTAGGGGTCTTTGCACACCAGTCTAACATTCCTTTGACTCCAACAAAGTGGAATAAAATCTATTTCAAATATATTATTTGATGAAAGCAGATGTCAGCAGATACTGCCTATGTAATTGATATTTGATTTATTCAAGATTTATGCATGCTGTGCCTTAGATTTATTAATGATAATCCCCTGCTCTTGTGTTTAATATAGTGGAACCAAAACATAATTTGCTGGGATCAGTCAGAAATGCATCAAAGTGATTAACTCTACATGCAAACCATTATCCAGTGACATCCCTACTGTGCATAGTGCAAAAGGAGGCAATAATACAGTAATTGGCTTCACTTAAGCAAGTCAGATATTTGCTGTGATTGCTGGTAAAATTTGGTCCCTTTAATCTCAATGGTGCTACTTCTTCATATCCTTCATCTTCCCTTGATACGTTCCTGTTTCCAAAAGAGTCAGAAACTTAAAATAATAATTTTAAAAAAATTTTAAAGCAGCACAGCCAAAATTCCTCCAACAACCTGGCAATTTAACATGAGGAAATCATCAGAATCACAGTCAGCACAGCAGTGAAATTCAGCTCTGCTCCTGAACACAACCATGAGGGTCTCTCCCCCCTCCCGGGACAGGTTATTTGCAGGTTGTTCACGGCATCCCTCTCACCGTGGGGATGGAATAGAGCGGCACAGCAAGAATAGCTTGAAAAGAGCTCAAAGGAGGGATTAAGTTCAATGGGGAGGAGAAACTGTGACTCTGTGAGTAGTCACAGAGGTTGGAAAGGCACATGCTCGACTTCAGCTCCTCCTCAGCGTTGGGTACTAGTCCTTTATCCAGGGAAGAAGCAGGAGTCCCTTAGCTCTTGGAGCTGGGGACAGAGACTTGAATGAATTGGCAGAGAGCAAAAAAGGCATGGAAAACCCCAGTCCACACAGGCAGAAGGAGGAAAGCTGTTGGAAAAAGGAAGCCTGTGAATTTTCTCACTGGAGTCATGACAGCCAAGGTCTCCATTTAGCCTAATTAATTTGTTCCACTCTTGAACAATACAATTTCGGTTACATGTCTTACGAGTTGTTACATTTCCAGGCAGATCCATTGCCATCGCAAGAGCAGCCATGTGTTTCTGTGTTGTGGAACTAATTTTTTATCTCCTAGACCTGCACAGACATTCTGCTCCCAATGACTTGCTGACCTACAGGACTGGCTGGATTCCTTCTCGCAAAACCCAGAAAGCACCTTTACCTCTGAGTCCCTTAAGCATAACTCCTGAAGCTGTCTGGGGAGTAGTACTGCCCTAACAAACAGTAAATGTGGTGTTCTGACATTCAGTCTAATCAGAAAGGAGGTGTCTTTAAGAGAGGAGAAGCTTTTAAATGAGATGTTAAAATCCGCCATCATTATTACTTTTGGAAAGAACATGTGCTTAACATGATTTTCTCTTTCTTTACACCTGAAATGACAAAATGTAACAAAAAAAACCCCAAAGCCTTGTTTCTCCTAGATACAAGGGTGATGTCCTATGATGTAGAATTTCCTCACTAAAAAAAGTGCATCCCGCACTGAGGGTGCTGGCTGAAGAACGTGGTGCATGCAAGCCACAACAAATTTGGCAGAAAACACACAGTTACAGCAGTGAGAACTGGACACTGGGTCTGCCTTGCACAGAGGAGCTTTGTGATCTGCCAGATTGAAAAGAAGGACCCTCTGGATGGCTTGTTAGAGCAGATGATGAGAGGAGGAACAAGAGAGAGCTGGGCAAGTCTTATTCTCTCATCTTTTTGTCTTCCAAGAAGACAGAGCTAGGAGGCACCAAAATCGAGCAAGTCCCAGCCACCAAAAAAAAAAAAAAAAAGGAAGAGATAGTCTACTTTATTGCAAAAGAAAAGGAATTCTAGATATAGAGTAATTACTCTTGTTCTTTTTTTGTCCCCTCCTACCAAAACAGGCCAGCCTCCTTCCTGTAGCTTCCTCTCCCTTGATACCAGGAGAAGAGAGTCTCTGTTTGTCCAGCATATGCTCCAGTGTACCAGTATTCATGGTTTTCACTTTCCTGTAACTATTCCTATACAGTACACAAGAGTCCTTTTCTCATGGGGGACGACTGTCTAATTCTCCCAGTATAGAGTTTGTGCTCTAAACTAACTTGAGCAAGTCTTTCTCTTTTCTACCTGGATATTTTTAAAAAAAGAGTTGCCCTTCATTTCCAAATGATGTGGCTGACAATGAGCTAGCCTAATTAAGAGCCCCACATTGGGCGCCAGTTTTGTCCCGTTCCCTGGTCCCTGGGG
>VYZQ01031681.1:0-17237 GCA_013400655.1 Mystacornis crossleyi | reverse complement strand
GCTTCTCTCTAGCCTTTGCTTACCAATTTTTGTTTGTTTCTTAGGGCCTACTGAGTGTGGCATGTGCCTAATGAGATGACTGTAACCACTCTGGACTCCAGTCCTGGGATAATTGTTCCCAACTTTTCTCTGTACTACGATTGTTGGTCTAGTGGTGGAATTTCCCACTTAAGTGAAGATCTTGGTGCAAAAACATGTTAATCCCTCATTTTGATGTCCTTGATAGATGAATTGAGACAGTGCAGTGCATCATGCTGCTATCTCAGAAGGATACATCCATTTCTCATGATTTGTTTATAATTTTGAATACAGTGTGGGGTGTAGATCCCTGAGCTACTGCTGAATAATCGAGCTCCAGAACGCAGAAGCAGCAGAGCGGTATCAGTATGGTGCTGTACTGGGAATAATTAGCCTTGCTTGAGAGGCAGGCCTAATTAGCCCATGCACAATGTTGCTCTAACGAGGTTATATTCTCTCTGAGACCTCAGCTAATATCCCTGCATGGTGCTGTGTAAATGGACTGGTTTGGCTGAGCTTGGTTCTGACCTGATGTTACATTGCACTGAGTAAATATGCATTTGAAGGGGAAAATAAGGGTCCAGAAAGACCTTTTTCCTTTTTTTTTTCCTCTCTCTCTCTCTTTTTTTTTGTTTCTTTTTTTTTGTTTGTTTGTTTAGGTTTTTGTTTGGTTTTTTGCTTTGTTTGTTGATCATATGCAGGAATATTTATTTATGTCTGTGGGGTACTGTTCTGTCATCCCAGCTCACTAGGAGCATCCTGGTGCAATCAGTGGAGCCATTGCTTACAATTCACTCAGGAAAGAGCTGTCATTCAGGATCTTAGAGTTTTAGACTTATAAAAATGCTGCTTCTCATAGAAACATATATAAAAATGACTGACTTATAATCATGCAAGTTATCAGATCTCTATTAACTGCCACAGTGGCAGCAACAGACTTCTTTTTAATTCTGTCAAAATGTTAGACAGGTCTGGTTTAGCCAGTTAGGAAACTTCCACCACTTTTTCTTATGCCAAGTTGAAAAGTACTGCTGATGACTTTGAGTGCAGTCTGTCTTTCATCATTGTTCGCAGTTTTTAGTCCTGTAGAATCCTCCTGTTCTCCGTAACTTTCTGGCAGAGACTTGTAGAAAAATACCTGCTTCAGTGTCTATTATTATTGGATTAATTTGTGCTTCTTTTTTGAAAGGCTGATTGTCAAGGATGATTTAGCTTCAACTTGGGTTTTGTATTTTTCCTCCACTGTTGCTAGAATGTTTTTCTAAAATATTTAAAAGTAGTTCCAAAGCATGTCAAATGAAGTGCCCAGAGAGGTGGGATGACCCAAGTAATCCCCAGATATTTGCTTTGTGAATTTCTAAAGCTTTATTCACACAAAGGGAGACATTTGGTGTTGGGATGCTGCTCCGCCCTAAGGCCAAACTGTTCCTGAACAGGGAACAGCAGAGGCAGGGCACCAGCTTAGGTGCTGGGCATTGTCCAGGCTGTGGGTTCTCAGCTTCCCAGCAAGCTCTCCAGTGACTCCCACTCGGATAATTGACTCTGAGAGTAATGCCAGCAAAATTATTTCAGAACGGTAGGGAAGAAGGTAATACTTTTCCATACCTTTGCAGGCTCTGAATGCCGCTCATGGACAGTATCACAAGACTTGTCATTTCCACTGAAGGGCTGATTTCACTGGGCCAGTCCAGTCCTCTCCTCAGTGTGGAAGTGACATTGCTACTGATCCCAGCCCTAGGAGAACCGAGGGACTCTGGTAAAAAAAATCTCCTCTCTCACATGCACTGAGCAGTGGCATCCCTGCAGAAGTTGGTCTTTGGGTTGAACTTGGGTATTATGTAAGGAGGGCAGCTAGGGCCACTAAGAAAAGATTGTGACAATGCCTTAGTGTGGCAGTGTCTCAGGTGTGGGGCTGAATTTTTGATATATATACCTTCGTGTTCTGCGTCCAAATTGTTTATGAAGGTGTTGAAGAGCACTGGTCCTAAAATGGAGCCCTGCAGAACCCCAGTAGTGACTGAGAATAAATAAACTGAATTTTTAGGCAGTAAAATGGAATTTCACCATGACTGCATATTCCATGGCTGAGATACAAGTACTGAAGGAACTTACATTGTGACAAAGTTTTTTAAAGAATATAGTAGTATAGTAGTACTCCAATATATAGTACAAAAAATGAATGGTAGGATCTCATTGGTGGTTTATGAAAATGTTTACGTATTGGTAAACTATTAGTAAGAAAAATTGATTTTATGTTTTCCACTGTAATTATTTCTTTACTGTTGCTAGAATTTCATAAAATACCAGTATAAAATATTATATTCTTTAATGAAATACCTTATCACATAGTGAGCAGACTTGCAAGCTTTTTGTTTCTCCTATTACATTTATTGCATATTTTGTTGTTGCTCTTATAGTACATATTTGTATAAATTCTTACTGGGATCACTGAAAGGAAAAAACATAGACTCTGAAGCACAAAAGTATTGCTCCTGTTCAATGTTTCTCTCTATTCTTATTCAAGTAGTTTTTTTCCCCCTACATCCAAAGTTACTTTATATGTCTTTTATCTCAAATACTTAAACCCTTCTGAGATTTTCTTTCATTCTTTTCTTGGTCTATTTGATTATGTTTTATGTCTGTTTTCAAGGATAATTTTCATCTAAAAAATAGCCATGGTGTCTTAGTATGAAACATGATTTATTTATTTTATTGTCGATAACTTCATTTGTGAATTCAGTCACACACTGAATGTACCTAGCTGGAATATTAATTGCCTACAAACATGAGAGCAAATAGTGAGGTGTACTGTACATCTTGATCATGAGGTTAAGTGAATTCAGCTACTGTGGAATGGAATATAGCTGCATGATTGTAATTTTGTTTCTTCCTGTTGATTACCATATTTGAAGTAATGTTTTTACAGTAAAAAAAGCTAAAGAGAGAGGAAAGAGTGAAATAGCACAGTAATTTTCTTATGTGAGAGCTAAGCATGTTAAATATTTCAATATTCACTTTTAAAGCAAATTAGATCAAACAAATCACTGTACTTTTGATCTGTTTCAAAGACTTCAGACACTTTTGTCATAGCGTTTTGGCTGTTTCGAGTGTTGTTGATGCCTTGACTTTTAACAGAAACAAAACAACCCTGCAAATATTTCTGTTTCTAAGCAGAATACAGAATGAAGACTGTGGCTTTACTGACACCTTTGCTCTGGAACAAACACATTTACTTTTTAAATAAAAGCAATCTAATTGATCCAGGGTACCGCTGCAACAGCACTGCAAGGTTAATGTGGACCTGCTTGCACTGAGTGCCCACATGTTCATTGCCCAGGTCTGAAAACCTCTATATTGAGTTTGAAGGCTTTTTAAAATTTAACATTCAGTGTTGTTGGGGTGATGCAGGTCACTGATCTCAGAGCTGGTAAATGGATTAGATTGCAGCACACAGCATGCAGTGAGTCTGCACGTAACCGTGTCCCCACTGTATCTTCCAGCACCTCATCAGAAATGTTATGTTTCAAATAGTTTTGGTAACCTACAGATGATGAAAGGTTTGTTGCTGGGTTTGCTTGAGAACTCAGCGAGGACAGTAACTGGGAATGCTGAGGGTGTACATCACTGAACTGGAAGAAAAAATTTATCCAGCAGAGAGCCATGCAAAGAATTGTCTTTACTAAAACAATCTACTGAGCTGTAGAAATCTGAGGTAAGCAAGTTGCAGATAAAAATATAAAAAGAAATGGTTGTAAATGATGATGGATGGCATGACTGTGCTTATCTGTAATTCTGTCACCAAGAAGCAGGGGCAGGCTCCTCATACAAATGCTCACAGGTCACTTCGATTGCAGAGAAGTTCTCAGTCCACTGCAGACACAGGGCATTTGTGGTCATTCTCCAAAAGTTCCAGGCTATTCTTCTACCGGTTCACTCCATCAAAGCACCATGGGTTATCCTTAGCAAGACCCTCTATTCCATACCCAGAGAGGCAACGAAGGTGTGTTATTGCCATGTGCTCCTTGTGTCCAGCCCTAGAGCATCCTTTTCCCAATGGGATGCTTGTGCTAATATCCAGGTCTGCAGAAGATCATAATTCTCAGTGAAAAGCTAAAATTCAGCCCAGAGAAACAGTTTCGAGAACATTTTGAGGTGGAAGTAGTCAACTGAATTGAAGGGAAAAATTGGAATTGTAGTGAAGAAGATGAAACAAGATTTCCAGTAGCTGACTGACTGACGTAGCTGGTGCCAGTAGTCTCGGGGTAATACATGGAATCCTTTGCATATTGGCCAGTTGGGGCAGAACTGCAGTGGGTATGAGCTGAGTGTAGATGTGCATTGCAGATGCTTGGATCGAGCTAGGACTAAATTCAATGTAGCCTTGAGGTTAGCCTTAGAATAAAAGTTCTACTTAAAAGATTACATACAAATCTAGTAGGTGGAATTAATCATTATAATTTGATATCCCCTTCTGTAGCCTTTGTTTTTCCCCATTTCATATATGCTTTTTGCTTTCAGACCAGACTCAAAAGAAATGTGTCAAATTCATGGAATATTGGTATCCCAACCAGCTGAAGGGAAGCAGTTTACCAGAACTTGCATCTTGCTAAATATTGTCAATATCTTCTGGTCTGGACATAGTAAAAAAACTTCAGAAAGGTAGAAAAAAACCTACTTGCCTACATTTTTTGACTCTTACCCTTGATTTTTGAACTGAATTAATGATTGCTCTTCCTTTTACAAAGGAAATGTTTGTAAATCAGTTGTAAACATGAAAGAGTAATCATATGGAGAAAGCCTGTTCTTCATGTCAGTCAGTGCAAGTTGCATTATTTTTAATAATGAAATTCCAAACGCTAATCCAAGTCAGTCTTTCAGTTCTTCAGTAGTTTGGGTATTTAATCATAAGCCTCAGCTAAAGAAATGGAAGAAAACTAGCACATATTCTTGCAGGAACACTTCGGTGTTGTATATTGATTTGATCTACAGGAATAATTNATAAATAATTTCCTAATGAACTTACATGTCTGAAACTTAGACCAAAAGCTATAGGCACTTTTAATACAAGTTAAGTTTGACTTTATCTTGGCAGTGAATTCACTAGTATTTTGCTGCAGCCAGTTCTTTTGAAGTCAATATTTTTCCTATAGCTCCTTCTATATGTAGAGATCACAAGGGTGCCTTTGCCATGCCAAACTTTGCTCCATGTACAGCACATAAAAAATGCAAGGCGAGAGAGAAAATCTTTAGCAGAATGGTTGGCTGGCGAAATTTCAACAAGAATCAATTTCCCTCTTTCTACTAATGCTATTTAATATATATTCACAACACCTATGCAAACTTGAGGGTTTTATTTAAATCATTTTGTCTCTCTCTCAGCAGATTCTTTTACCTGTAAAGCTTAGACATGTTTGGAAATAAAGCATCCCAGGCAGACACAATCAGTGGCTTGTTGGTTTGGTTTTTTTTCTCTTCTGTGAATAGCAGGTGTCACAAATTCCTGGCCATACTTGAGTCAGTTGTTGTCAGTTTGACTAACACTATGTAGTTGTGTAAAAAGGTTTACAGCTACTGAATGAAACCAGCTTAGTTTCTTACCATGAAGATTTTGAAGAAAATTGAGAAAGAGAACTGTATCTCTGGTGAGCTGTTGGCTTTGTGTGGAATTAATTACTGCTTTTTGAATATAAAATATGGTACTTTTGTGCCAAAGTCCTTCTAATGCCAGCAGTCAAAAAATTCCATTTATGATTCAAAAACTATGTTGTTCCACTGCTGATGCCTTCATATCTGTCTGAAGATATGTCCCTGCTTCAATTTAATTTGTGGAATGGCAAATTTAAATTCTCCAAGAAAGAAAGTAGATTTTGTGCTTGTGTCCTTAACCTAGAGCATTTTTATGACACGTGAAATAAAGAAAATTACGCTGAGTGTAGTATTTTATTTGGGATGGAGGAGAATGGAAGGAAAATAATGGAAATCTATTAAATATTCAGCAACAGTATTTAGGCATATGCTAAATTCTTACTCAATACTTACTGGTGGAATTTCATGGCTGTAAAGCTGTATTTTTTTTTCAAAACACTAGGATTTGTCCTGAATATTTTGTTGTGTCTATAGAGGAATGAGTTACAGTGTCCTCATCTCCATCCTAAATCTTAATACTAATTTAGAGTTTTAGGAACATATCCTGCTCAGTTCTGCTCACACTTCCTCTATCTTCCCTCTGTGGAAATGCTCTGCAAGTAAAAGGCTGCATGGGGTTGCTTTCCCTGTTGTCTGCCCTGACTGGCTGAAGAAACACAAGATGAGTTATCCCAGCTGCTCCGTGAAACCATTAATAGTTTAGAAGCCCCCAGTCTGAACACAGTCTTCAAAAAACAATTTAAAGAATAGTCAGAGGGCATCAGGAGGATTAAATCAGGTGATCATTCATATCTATGACTGCAGAAAATACCGGGTTATTTTCAGGTATGTGTGGGGGAATAAAATCTCAGTAGTATGACACTAGTTTACTATCAGTAAAGTCAAAACCATGATGTGACTTCATGGGCAAGAAAAGCCAAGGTCAAAATATAAAACTTATGCTCAGAGCTTTTCTCTTACATCTTTAATTTTCTTTTCTACTTTAGAAAAGCTTTTAGATTACTGAAACCTATCTTTTCCACCCTTTTTGTCATTCCTGAGTTGGCCTTTTTCCAGGTTGGTGTGATGAGAAGTGCTGCTTCCTGTTGGAAATATTTAATTTCTTTTGTGCACATTAATCTTACAGTATCTGTGTACACCATTACTTTTTAATTTTTTGTTCTGTTAGTCTTCCTTTTTCTTGCCCTCTCTGCTCACTTGGGAAAAAGAGCAATTACAAAACCCTGTGCACGTTTGTGTTTTCTAGTTATGGAATGATTTAATTGTTGGAAATGAACAGTTGCCCAACACTGCCTGGTGGAAAGCAAAGCGGTTCATTCACTGACAATGTAGTAAATCCTTCCTGAGTGTGATGAGGAATATACAGGAAAAAAAGAGTTTCAGTAGTGTTTTGATTTTTTTCTGTTGAGATACAATACTGACACGTTTTCTCTAGCTACTATGCCTTTCCTTCAGAGGGGTTTAAATTTAGGAGAGTTATTATTCATCAGAGAGGTCTCCCAGTTACCAGAGCTTTATTCTGATAATTAAGGTCAAACTTATTAACAAAATAAAATAGAAAGAAAAAAAAAACACAAAACCAAAAAAACCTTGCAACTGAATACTCTATTGATGACTGTACAAAATTTAGCATTACCAAAATTATTCTATGTCAAACCCATAAACAATGTCATGAAAGTCAATCACGTCACATGATATAGTTTGGGGTGAACAGAACAATTTCTTTATTAAACTCACTGAAAAAGTCAGTCTCTATCAAAGAGATTTCTGTATGCTGTGGTACTGTGACTGCTGAGTGTCAAGACCAAAACCCAGAAGCATTTTGGGACTGAGTGTTGTGAGACTCACTGGGATCCCACAGTCACATCGAATGTGGACACTGCTCTTTTGTCAGGGACTTTGGTTTGAGGGCTGGTGCTGTGACTTCAGTTGTCAAGGTCTAAAGCTCTCAGGAGAGGAAATTGCAATAAACAATGTAAAGTCAAATAGATGCCCTGGGTGCTTTGCTGTAATGAATATCGAAAAGAAACGTAGTTAGACAGTTCCCAAATCCACTTTATGCACTGGTGACCTGCTTTTTTCCTCGGAGATGTTTACTTACCAGGCATACGCCATGGTCTGAATCCATTTCCCTGCCAACATGAATAAAGTTCCAAAGTCTATTTAAATTAAATAGGTAACAAAAATGATATTTCTTTGTTTCAAAGCCACAGAGAATTTTAGAAATTGAATTTTTATATTGTTGCTTCCAAACCAGTTTAGCAGATCTATAATATGAAATGTATTTATTTTTCTTTCAAGTATTTGAATATTGTTGATGAAACCATTTGCCCTTTTGAAAGATGATCAGGTGTGTGAATCTGGTTACTCAACACAAGTGTTAGCAGATGTGTATGTTGATATTGGTTGGGATGCAAGAAGATATCTTTCAGAGAGACAATTTTTCTGTTAATATTAGAGTTTGGGTTTTCATATGAAGACATTTAACATATTCCCACAGGTCATATTTGTCCTCCATGTCTATTCATATAAATATAAATCGCTTCTTACCCTTTAGGATGATGTCACAAGTGATATTTATTATCTAACATTGTAAATTGACTTATTTTGGGCGTAAGTGGGAGAGAGAATTGCAGTTTTCTGTCCTGTGGCATCATACTTGGAAGAGGCTGAGAATCAGTGGATCAAGTCCCCAGAAGTACTCATTCATGGTACTAGACCTGTGCTTATTCAAGTCCACATCAAGCTATTTGAATGTAAGCATCTGAGGGCACCTCTCTGTGCTCAATAAATAGTACCTATTCTGTATTTCACAACTATATTCATTTTTATTTTCATCAGCCTGTGTATGCTGCAGAGCATATCCAAACCCTGTGCTAAGTAGAGAACGATTATTTTACTATTACATATTGCAGTTATCAATCACCACAGTACTATTTCTGTTTTTCAACGTGTTTAATTAGTTTACTCAAAGGGGAAAAGCGATATTTCACCAACCAATTGGGAAATGGGGACTGGGGAAAATAAGGCTAAAACTATCAATACTGAGCATGTACAAACAATGGTTTTTTTGATCCCTGAGGTTTATGGATATGTTACATGGGAGTGAGTTTCCACAAAAACGTCTTGGAATTGAGAATTAATAGAATTATATAATAGGATGGAAGAGACCTTTAAGATTGTCTTTCAAGCCCCATTCAACCTGGCCTTGAACACTGCCAGGGACATCCACAACTTCTCTGGGCAACTGTTCCAGAGCCTCACCCCTCCCACAGTAAAGAGTTTCTTCCTGATACCTCATCTAAACTTGCCCTCTGTCAGTTTGAAGCCATTCCCCCTTGTTCTTTCACTACACACCCTTGCAAAATGTCCCTCTCCAACTTTCCTCTAAACCCATTTTACATACTAGAAAGTGTTACAAGGTCTCCCCAGAGCCTTCTTTTCTCCAGACACAACACCCCAGCCGCCTTAACCTGCCTCCACAGGAGAGGGGCTCTAACCCTCTGAACATCTTTGTGGCCTCTGGACTTGCTCCAACAGTTCCATGGTTTTCTTATGCTGGAGGCCCCAGAGGTGGACCCTGCACTGGAGGTGGGGTCTCGTGAAACCAGAGCAGAGGGGCAGAATCCCTTTCCTCCCCTGCTGCCCACGCTGTGGTTGATGAAGCCCAGCACACATTTGGCTTTCTGGGCTATGAGTGCACATTGCCAGATCACACTGAGCTTCTCATCCACCCACATCCTTCTCCTCAGGGCTGCTCTCATATTAATTCTTACTTATTTGTTTTTGAGGGCTAACAGCTCTAGCCATAAACATTGCTGCAGTCTGGCTGAGCTCAAGCATTAAACTCTGTCTCATTTATCACATCTCCTGTCCTATGCCCAGCAGAAATAGTTTTATTAAGTATAATCACCTATTGGTAGCACTGAATCAGTCAGCGTGGTTACTTCTCTTAGTTACACGGCCTGCATAACTGCAAAGAGGAACGCAAGAGTAAACAGTGAGTGTGAATGGAACACCCAAAACTGCTTCAGAGGATGTTTGCCCAAAACCTGGTAGTGCTAAAGCACAAATTAAAAAGAACAAAGTTTGCTTAACAGGAATATTAGCCCGTTTAAGTGGTAACTAGGGAGTTACCTAGAGACTTTTGTGAGCTTCAAAACAAACAAAAAAAAAGAGGGGCAGCTTGAAAAGAAGTGTAAAAGAAGCATGAAAACCTGCTACAGCAGGGAGACAGAATTGGGAACAGCAGCATGAAAATGGTGTTTGCCAGTGCTGGAGGCTGCCCCACAACCACGTGATGGGGCACAGGCCTGTGATGTCTTGGAATGTGCTTCCTCCCTGCTGGAGGCTGTGGGTATTCGGCACTGCTGGGACATCCCTTGGGTGTTCCCACCTGGCTCTGGGAGGTTCTGTTCACTGCCTGCAAATTATGCAGCTGAAGAAAGCAGGACAGATTTGTGCCAAGCTGGAGCCCCCACATCTCCTGAAGGAGGTGCTTGTAAATGGGAATCTGTACCCCAGGAGAGGGAGATCCTTGTACACTGCCTGTGAGTGGGTTGTGTGTGTGCAGGGAACTGTGTGAATGTGGGCATTAGAAATACTGGCGGGCTAGCAGTACAAGACTTGAGAAAATTGTGAGCACTTGCCATCTTTTGGTAAGTGCCTGGTACTGTGGTTTATCTGGTCTTTTGTTGATATCGATCCTGAATGTATAGCTCACTGATTGCCTGTTAATTGCGTCCCATTAATAAATCAATAAACTGCTTCAGCTCTGATTTCATTTAAACCATGTGACTTGGCCAATTTTTTCTTTTACATACTGTGACAGCACTGTATGTAAAATTGAGGTAAAGGAAGATAATATATATAGAAAGTATATAATGAATACCTGCTTTATTTAGCACATCAGTTTAGATCATACGGTTTTTAGCATGATGGCTCAGGCTAGCATGTTTTGGTAGCAACATGGGCTTTGTTCCTCAACTAGTCCTGTTGTTACGGTATGTGTGACTGGCTCCAGTAACTCCTTCAGTGGGGCTATTTTCATAAACCCAATATAAAATAACTGTAGTCTTTCTCTTTGTTTATAAATTTTGATCTTTAATCAACAGTGTAATCTTTTATAGTATTTTAACATTTGTTCTCTCAGGCTTCAACCAAATTTCCATGAAAACCTCAGGTGCCTCTTAGAATTGGAAAGCACATCTGGGAGCATGCTATTCTGCTCACTCCCTGCTTGTAGCCATAATCACTTTCTGCCACGTCAGTCTAAGCCATAGCTCTGGCAATCACTGTCTGTGCTTTGTCTGAAAGTGGCCAATTAAAAAAATACAATGATCCTATAGGTATTTATAGTAACTGGTGATAGACTTTGCACTTTTATCAGATGAATTATTGTGCTCCACACCCATCTATCTCTGTATCATTTGCATATCATATGTTGATAAAATTAAGAAGTGTTTTGTCAGTCAAGGTTGTATATAAAGGCCAGAGAATGAGGAAGGCGTTCAAAAAGCATTCACTCACTGAGTATATATACTATTTTCAGATACCCAGGCTTACAATTACTGAATTAATGGCTATTTTGAACTTTTACTGCTGTTAGTAGCATTGTGCTTTTTGTTTCAGCTACGTAACACTAATTCATGCTGTGAACTTTGTTTCTGTGATGAGGTGGTATTCAGAGATCCCTCTGAGACAGCATTGCATAGAGAACTGCTTCATTAAATTTGTCAGTTCTGGCTCTAAATGAGTGCCTTGAAAATGAATTCCACTCTACAGTAACAAAATGCTTTTAGAGATGTAGTTCATAAGGAGTGTTCTTGCAGGTGAGCAAAGCTAAAGGCATTGACACGTGTGTGTTTCTGTCTCTAGCTAATGACTTGTAAAGGATGAGAATATGGAAATTCTAAATTCATTGCTAGTGATAAATGATACCCATTAAATAATTTCAATAAAGTGTTTCAACTTTGTAAAACGTCTCTCAGAAAATACCAGAATAATATTGGGTTGATAAAAGACACATGTGGCTCATCTGCAGGCTGTGACTTCAAACTAAAATAATAAACTAGAGGGGCAAGATTTAGAAGAAGTGGCATAGTTCAACACTTGTGAGAAGTATATGTGGAGGTAAAAAAAAAGATATTCAGGCCTTGGGATGGTTGTTGAGACAGTTTTATAGAACAAAGTGTTTAGAGTTGAAACATTACCCAGAGGTAAGCTGGAATTGTACCAACGTAGATGCTGCCATTTTGCTTAATGTTTGCATTTTAGCTCATGGTAGCTATCTGTGGGTGATTTTGAAAATTGAGAACAATACATGCAGGTGAAATCCTTGTCAGCAGGGTGCTTTTGTTACAGCAAACCTCCAGATTTGATTTAATAACAGTCTGCCCAGTAAATCATCTTCAGTCCTGACAGTGTAACAGTGGCATGTAATAAGTAAAAGTCTGCTGTGTTAAATTTCGTGACCTCAATAATCTATTGCTTGTGCATCAGCAGATTAATCTGTAATCAGGAGTATTTCAAAGTTCTGTCTGGTTTTCGGTGTTTTTTGACCACTGTGGTGACTACTCTTTTCTCATACCCCACAACACAAGTTCAGCACAACCTTTTATCCTAATTGGCAAAATGATTCAGAGCTTCACAATTTATGGAAGCAAAACTGCCCATCAGTGACACCGGGAATAGATTCAAGCTCGAGGCAGGCTGGTGGATAGCTGTACAAAAAGGGCTTTCTTCAGCTTGGTAGAAAGCTGGAAGTTTGAAGTCAGGCCTGCCCAGTGATTTCTGAAACATTTTACAGTGTAGCAGACTGTGCACACTTCCATGTGAACTTGGAAGACAGTTTCTGGGGACTGCATAGAGAAGTCTGTGTGTTGACAGGTGTTGTATTCATCTTGGCAGGACCCATTCAAACTTAGTTATTTGTATAAACTATGAGCATTTTCTATAAAGCGAATAAATGGTTGTTATAGCTCAACGCAGATGGCATCAGTACCTGGCTTTGGGCTTATGAAATGCATATATGTATTTCCATAGATAACATTTCTCAGAGTTTAACGAACTATTAGAAAGAGCATTATGGAAGATTTGTATGCTGTGTACATATTTCCGAGACCTGAATTCTGCCCTTGGGGAATTGACACTGCTACTGCTCAAAGGAGAAGCTATCAAGGGAAAAAAATATTGAAAATCCAAACATGAGCGAATAAGAGATGTTTTATTTCCCCTTCCCCCTTCTCTATTTGCAGAAGATTGGAAAATAACATATTGCAACTGTAGTGGCATAAGCTACTGAGAAGAAAAAAGGATCTGAGAAAAAGCAAATAATATTAGTGCTTTGCTTTATATTATATCTTCATCCTAACCTGCTGGAATTACAGTTGTATTGTGGCTCTGACAATGGCAGGGTTGGGTTTTTTTTCCTCGATTAATGTTATTTTTCTTTCAGTTGTCATTATGGGCTATACAGTGCATATCTTCTCAAATTTTCCATCAGGTGCTTTCAGAACAACTGAAAATATATTTTTTAGTGCATGTAATTGCTATTATTTTGGATTTCCTACCCTATAACTTGAGTATATTCTAGATCCCACGTATGGCTATTATATTTAGAGATTTGTTCTCATCATCTTCCTAGAAGACAGAAAAAAACATACAAGAGAAGAATAATTTACTCTGCCTTTCATTAGGTGAGAACTTTGAATTTTCATGAGACTATTTCTCTCCATTTCAAACATAGTATCAAAAGGCCTCAGTCCTGCACCTTTGCCATTTGGACAATACAAATAATTTCTCATTCTAAATCTTTGTGTGCTGAGAACTCATCCATTTGTGTAACGAAGTGCACAGGTTGTTTTGATGGTAATTACTTGGTGGTTTGCAGTATGTGGTCAAAGTCTGTGTTTTCCTGAGGTGCAGCTCTAGCTGCGAGAGGTGTACAATAAATGGATTTTGCAGCAGGACCTTGGCATTTCGTGCCCCACATAGCAATATTCCTCTTTGTCAGCCCTTAGTTACGGATTGCTGCTCACCAATTTGGAATTAGTCAGGGCCTTGATTCAGCCCTTGCAAGCAGGGATCTCTGTGATGCTTTGTTGGTTCTAAAGGGCCTTTGTAGAAATACAGGAGTTTATCAGCACAATCTGACTCGAAGGTTTAGGATGTGAGAAGAAAAGCCAGATGTCTGACATGGAATGGAAATACCCAAGAGAAGGAACCGTGTTTGGGGTAATTTTAAGCACACTTCTTACTGATTTAGTTACTGAATAGGAAACTTTTTTTCCCCCCTGGAAGCCTTGTCAGCTCCCATATTAAATAACCCTCCAGTACTGTGTTCCTGCTGCATCTTGTAGATTGAAACCCAGTAAGAATAAATAAATGGCAAGTCAGACAGTATCTGCTTTAATCCAGGGCACTAGAAATAGAGACATGACTTTTAATGCAGGCACAGGCACAGCCCTGGCCTCAAATGCTAGATCAACTCATGCTGCTTTTTTTTCTCCTCCTGCCCCTCTTTCCCATGAATAAAGTCATGAAGGAAATTGCACCACAGCTACATCTTCACTTGGGTGATTTGTCTTCTTTTGCCTTCTACTGAGTAATTCTGGGATGCAGACAGAAAGTTCATCACAAATGGATGTTGCTAACTTATGTGTAACACCACAAACTCAGAAAAATGTTTATTGTAAAATGTTACTAAAGAATTCACTATCGTTGTGGCCCTTAAAGTTATTAGAAGTTAATGATAGATATTTAGTTAAACTTTTCATAGTCACAGTCTCAGAATCTTGAAAATCTTCAAAAGCACCTCAAATCTATGTTTAAAAATAAATAACATGAAGTTTTGACATCTGTCATCTATGCATGTCAAAATCTCTTGTGGATGGTGGATATCTGCAGTGTCCAGCTTAGCAGACCCACCAAGAAGCTGATTTTCAAAAGCTTTTGATTTTTACTTATAGCCAGTAGTTGCTGATGCTGAACTGATATTTCCAAAACTGCTGTCATTTGAGTGTTAGCCTGCATTACGGTAAAGGTACATAGTATTTCTAGCTATGCTATTATGCAATACATAATGTATGTTTGTATAGACAATATTATATCCCATTAATACATACCTAAGGTATCGCGTGTGAACTTTACTGTGGCAGATGTGTTGGAAAGGTTAAGCCTGCTTATAAGGCTTGCAGAGAAATATTTTTATTCTGAGTATATCACAGTGTTATTGGGAGAGCATACAGGGTTCCAGTAAGTGTATGGAGCATGGCAGTATCTTTGCTAAAGTATAAAAGGTTTCTGGAATAAAAATAACCAGGCAGTATTTCTGAATGCCAAACAACTACACAAGAAACATCCAGAAGGCCAGGCATTAGAAAATCCCTTTTATCTGAGAAAGCAAACTTCACTTCTTATAAGTCTTAGCTCACTGATGTTACTGCTAGTGGAAGCAGAAACAGAGTTGGACCACTGTTGAAAAACAGACTTAAAGGGCTCTAACTGGAACAAAATAAAATGCTTATCCTCCAGAGAGCTGAGGGAGTTTTTTTTCTTTTTCTTGTTGCCCCTTGCCNTTTTTTTTTTTTTTTTTTTTTTTTGGTAGATATGGATATTGGGAATAGATGGTAATTGAGGGGAGTGTGTGTGTTGCTGTGCAAGGCACCGTATCCTTTGCTTGACTGTATTTGTGATTTGACCTTGAGTCATGACTGATTTTCCAAGATATTTCCAAGGGCAATGGCGTCAAAATTCTCCACTGTGCTGCCGTTCCACTTTTTCTATCTCTGTGTCAGCAATACTGTGCACATAATGAATTTAGGGTCAAATTGGATACTTCTTATTAAACTAGACTACACTGGTGGCATTGCATTGTGAGTAGTTAGCTGGCGAATAAAGTTTTTATGAGCTTCTGCATTAACATTTTTCTTTCTTGGTATGAGGTCCCAATCCTCACCCTGACTGTCAGTTTTCAGTTCCTGGTACTTTTCTGCATTTTGGGATCTAAATCTGAGGAGCACACAGAGAAGCACGTAAAGTATATTCACATATCTCATGAAAATAGATTTTTAAGTTAATTAGCAGATGGCTTTTCAATTCCTCTGGAGTGCCTGGTTTAGCAACTTTGCATTCATGTGAGTGATCCCATTGACTTCAGTGGGAGTCTGTATGAAAGGCTGTATGCTCTGGAGCCTTTTGCCAGCAGCTGGCAGGACTTAGAAGGATATTTCCTTTTCTGCAGATATGAGAATAAAAAGATATCTTTATCCAAAAGGCAACACGCTAGAAACCTGCCTAAGCTCAGTGTCAGGCTATTGTTCTGCTGTTAAGAATGGGGTTGCTGACATTAGAGAAGCACAAAAAAGCAGCATAACACTTGTGGGCTCTACCAGCAGTAGACCTGTGAATTAGGGCAGGATGTTGACTCTGATATTTTTTTTTTCTCCTTAGAAGCCTGAGGCCCCCTTTGGAAGTGCTGTCTATATGCTATTAAGCAGTCAAAGCACATGTTAATAGCATTGATTAGTTTTTGATTCTCAGAAACATAAGGAGGGGATCAGCAGAATGACTGCCTTTTGGACTTCCGGAGGGCTGACTTCATCCTGTTTGTGAGAGGACTTGACAGTGTCCCTTGGAAGACTGTCCTGAGTGTGAAGGGGTCCAGGAAGGAAATCCTAAAGTTGCAGGAGCAGGCCATCCCACTGTGCCATAAGATGATCTGGTGGTAAGGAAGACCAGCCTGGCTGAACAGAGAGTTTTTACAGGAACTCAAGAAAAAAAAAAGGGAGAATTTAAGACCCTTTTAGAGAAGGGGCAAGCAGCTCACGTGAGTTTGTGAAAGGCAGGTCCTGCCTGACCAACCTGATCTTCTGCGACAGGCGGATGAGGGAAAGGCCGCAGATGTGTCTACCCAGACTTTAGTAAAGCCTTTGACAGTTTCCCACAGCATTCTCCTGCAGAAACTGGCTGCTCTGTACTGGGTGTACTCTTTGCTGGGTAAAAAACTGGCTGGATGGCGGGGCCCAGAGGGTGGTGGGGAATGGAGTTACATCCAGCTGGTGGCCGGTCACAAGTGTGTTCCCCAGCGTCAGTACTGTTAACTGTCAGTATCAATGATCTGGATGAGGGGGTTGAGTACACCCTCAGTCAGCTCGCAAATGATACCCTGGTGAGTGGATGTGTTATCTTCTGCAGGGCAGGAAGGTTCTGCAGAGGGATCTGGACAGGCTGGACTGATGGACTGAGGACAGTTGTATGAAGTTCAACAAACTGAAGTGCCGGGTCCTGAACTTGTATCCCAACAACCCCAGGCAGTGCTACAGGCTGGGGACAGAGTGGCTGGAAAGCAGCCCAGCAGAAAAGAACCTGGGGGTGCTGGTCAACAGCAGCTGAACACGAGTCAGTGTGTGCCCAGGTGGCCAAGAAGTCCAGTGACATCATGGCCTGTATCAGAAGTGTTGTGGCCAGCAGGATCAGGGCAGAGATTGTCCCCCTGTACTCGGCACTGGTGAGGCCATGCCTTGGTCTTGGCAGTGCTGGGTGGTTGGATGGGCTCAATGATCTTAGAGGTC
>VYZQ01031679.1:0-15866 GCA_013400655.1 Mystacornis crossleyi | reverse complement strand
GAGGCGGGGAGGCATCCGGCGGGGATCCGAGAGCAATCCCGTACGGCGTCCCGCAAGGCACCCCGTGCCGCGCGGCGGGAAGTGCCCAGGCACCCGGCCTGGGTCGGGCAGGTCGGTCAGGAAATGGACGCTCCGCGGCGCTGGGCTCACACGGGACACGGAGACCGGGTTGTGTACTGATCTCGCGCTCTCTTCGTGTCCCGGAGAGGTTGTGTCGCGAGCGCTCCTAAAGCCACGTCTCTGATTGCAAAGGCAAAGTCTTTTGTTAGCAGCTGCGCTTCTCAGAGGTTATATAAGCAGTATATGTCTGGGTTAGGAATGGTCGGGGTTGTGCCGCATCGTGTTTGTCGAAAGTTTGTCACACCTGTGTTGTTCGATGCCGGTAAGTGGTGTGAGGCAGAGCTTCCTTGGGCTTGCTAAACATTTTGACAGCTTGAAACTCGGTGGTTATGGCTGCGATTAAAGAGAAAAGCTGACAGAGGAACAAGGTTGCCTTCCCTTGAGACTTTGGGTAAGGTATGCAGTCACGGGAGCGGAAAAAAGCTGGCAGCCATGTAAAAACCACTGTTCATCACGCTGCGTGTGTATAACATTGGATAGATGGATATGCAGAGGGCATGGCAGTGCTATCTTTGGGGCCATATGCTTCAGGCAGACCCAGGGATTTGTCACTTGTTTTCCAAAGGGTTTTCAGTGCAAAAGTCTGGAAGATAGTTGTGCTGTAATGTGCAATATGTGGTAAGATAAGTGTATGTCTTTCCCACTCTGGGGTATCTTCTTTGATATTGTCGGTAATAACAGTATAGAGATTTCAGGCCTTCATATTCAGATACTTTGTGATTTCACTTATATGCGTGTTATGCATTAAATATATATTTATGATAGGTGGAATAAAATGGTGATCAGACTTCTTCACAGCTGCATTAGTGACTAGTGACTGTTCAGAGCCCAGCTCTTGTGAGGATGTCTCAATACAAGTACTTTGTGCACTGGCTGGGCTGTTTTGAGGCTAAAACAGGCAGAAAAGGTAGTCACACGTGTTCAGGTCTGTGCACAGACCATATACTGTGCAGACAGGTGAAAACTATCTGAATTTTAGAAAATGTAATACCTGAAACTTTTGTTACTATTCCTTAAGGTGTTTATTTCACTTTCTCTCTTACTTGGAACTGTTAAGGGTTATTTTTTTTCTGTCACATGGTTTGTGACTTAAAAAATAGCGTGTTATATACTTGTTTTGGAGTAAAATAATCCCCTCAGAGCTCCATACAGATACTGGCATATAACTCTGATGCTGCACTGTACAAAAAGTGCTTGTTATGCTTAGATATAAATGGAAGTTCCGAGATTCAGCTCATGTACTTAGAGTACTTCTCTCCCTGACCACAACTCCCACGTACCTAATTTGGGAGAGCTTCTTAAGAAGAACTACTGTTTTTTGGTGGGGTAAGATGGAAATCCGTGGGGATTCCAGTTCAAACAAGCCAGCTGGTTTAAAGCCACATAAAGACAGGTCAGAGAGGCCTTTGGAGCAGCCTTGTCCTGCCAAATGGAAGAAATCATTCCACATTTCTAAGTCGAGCGTGTTCGATGGGAGGCCTTGTACCCTTCAGAAACCTTTTCCTAACAAAGGCTCTGCACAGCCATGTTTTTGAGGTCACCTATTTGAAATGGAAAACAATGCTCTTCCCAAGGGCAGCGGGGACGGTTGTGCTCAGAGTGAAAAGCTGGTAAAACCAGTTTCTGGCCGGCCTGTTTGCAGACTGTGCAGAAGAGGCAGGGTTGTCTCCTCCTCCTCCTCTGCTCCCCAGCCACCAGATACTTAATTAAAAGCTAAAAATTATTTTTGTCCAGTAATTTCTGACCTATGGGAATTAACACTTCGGGAGTGGAGCGTAGGCAGCTGGGAGGTTGCACAGAGCACCAGGAGAAGTAATACTGTGACCAGGAGCTGTGGCTGCAGGGTCTTGGGGTGACAAGTCTCCAGCGAGCCAGAAGTCTTCCTGTAAAAATTGGTAGTTATTTTATTATTAGGAACAATAATACCATCTTCCTGCATCATTCCGGCAGTTCTTTTGGTTTCATGGCTATAACATTTTTACTGGTTACATGCAGGCGAGGACACGTACATGGCCCATCCCTGGGAGTGCTCAAGGCCAGGCTGGGTGGGGCGCTGAGCAGCCGGGTCTAGTGAGAGGNCGGGCGCGGTGGCCGGGGCGGGGCGCGGGCTGGGCCGCCCCGATAAGGCGCGGGGCCGCTCCAGCGAGCCAGGGCTTGGAGCGGAATTTGCAGGGTTGGGAGCGGTCCGGAAAGCATTCCGGAGGCAGTGCCTCAGCGGAGCGGGAGGCTGGGAATGGAAGCCTTGTTATAAACAGGACATTGCGGGATTGCTTCCTGAGCGCGGAAAGTAAGTGCGAGCTCATCTGCTGAGGGGTGTGCATCCCGTGACGCACAAAGCAGGGACTAGGGGGGACCCCCGTGTGCTTGGAAACAGTTTGATGGCACGGAAATGGCCAGAACAAGTGACTGTGTGTTGCAGCCGTGTGTCTTCTTGCAGAAGTAATTGTATTTTGTTACTGGTGAGCCGAAGTGTGTGATCGCGGGTGTTTCAGAGCATGTGACCTGAAAACGTCTTAAATTCCCAGTGCTATCTGGGAGTAACTGGGAAGCAAGGAAATAGGTGCTTGCCCCTACTTAGTTTTGTTAAGAGTCTTGTGGAAATTGAAAAGAAAGGTGGATTGGCTCTCATGCTCAACATGGGAGTTTTACTGGCTAATTTTCGACAAAGCCTAAGAACAGCCATTTTAAAAGGAGTTGGCTGGCTGGAGGAACGCAGCATGCATTCTCCCTATACATTCCAGACAGAGTCTCTTGCAATCATCGAAAAACAGGAAAAGCAACAAACAGTAGTTTCAGAGATCATTAGAGAAGCGTGTATAAGCTTCTTAAATTTGATTGTGCCATTACAAAGTTGCTAATGCAGAGTGTGATAAACTAGGTTAACATAATTTTCACAAGGGTTGTAAGTACATAGTCTATTGTGTGAGCAAAGATGATAGTTATATTTAGCCCTTCAGATTTTGACTTGTTATGTAAGAATATAAGAAATGAATTAATAACCAATATGATTTTTTAAATTTACTTTTGAGTTTATGATAGTTTTTGAGGTCTCTAATGTCCTCGTTTTCTTGGCTGGGTGTATTGCTGCAATCTACTTGTTAGATTACATTTGAGAACTAGGGCTCCCACTTACACTGTTGGCTCCTGTAGGTTGAACATGAGAGTTGAAAAGCAAGATAAAGTCTAAGGAGTGTTGTGAGGAGAAAGCTTAGCTTACTTTTTACTGAGCATGACTAGCATGGTGAAGATGATGAAACCTTCCAGAAGTGAACCTGTGTATGAGTTAGGGTGTGCAGATACCAGGACAAAACTGGCATTCATAGCACAGCATGGAGAATGATGTATTTTGGACTTCCCTGTCTGATTTGGTGCAAAATAACATAAGCTTAAAATTACATTTGAGTTCTCTTCTCTTGTATTTGTGCTTTGCAGTTCCTAGAAGATGAGATGTTATGGTGAGGATGGGATTGAGTTGTGTGCAGGGCCTTGGGGTGGCTTCTGTGCCTAGTCTGTGTCTCATGTCCGGAGGCACTGGAGAGACAGGAAACCCGTGGTGTTGAGGGAGCTAAGGGAGGTGCATCCTCTGCTCCTGCCCCGCAGTGAACATTGCTTTTTCTGTCACCTTCCACTTGCAAGCCACTCTTAGCCCTCTCCTGTCTGCAACACATACTTTTTTGTCTGTCTGTCTTGGCTGTAGAAGGATTTTTGGGTTGCAGTTTTATAGGATCACAGGACTTGGAAACTGCAGACTAAATAGCTGCTCAGTAACACAAGCTCGTGGTTGTCTCATCGTATTCAAAACTACTACTTTCAGTTCCCTGCAGAGCAGTGGTAAAATCTGTGACATTTTAGATTGGCATATGCATATGCTTTAAATCTGCTGGGAATTTCCATAGCTGTCATTGCTGAGGACTTGTTTTAAACAGAGTGAATACTATGAATGTTTAGTGCTTCAGGAATCCCATGAAACTGACAGGAGAATTCAAACTCTTCGGTAACAAAAGAACCCACTGTTTAGGAAAACTGCTTACGCTGATCCTTCCCATTTTTACTAGAAATCCATACTATCTTTTCCCCCTTACTTGCAGAATCCTTATCAGTATAACTTCTGTAGAAATTTTGTACTTGAGCCCCTTTTACTTGAGACTATGCTGAAGCTAAGTTACCACAGCTGTGACCAGGACAAAATAATGGGTAGCTGTTAAAAGTTCTTGCCTTTGCAGCCTAGTAAAGAGTGATCTTTGTAGCAACATGTAGGTCTTCAGTTGGTGAAACTATTGGAATTTTCTCATTTATGGATGCCAGCTCATTTGCCTGCAGAGGAAAAAATGGTGACTGAAATATTTCTTGCCCCTGGCCAGGCCATTCTCGCCCAGCTCCAGCAGTGCTGCTGCACCTTCCCTGAATCAGCCCCTCAGCTCTGGAGTTTGCTGGCTAGGTATAAAAGCTGGAGGAAGGTGACTGGCAGGGGGGGATTACCTAAACTCCTGTGGCTGAAACTGTTGTCAAATAGCTGTTGGTTTTCCTGTGATTGTGCAAATTCCGTGGGCTGAGGTGTTTGAGCGACCACTGTTGCTCCTGGAGGAGAGCTTAACTATACTTAAAAAACTTGCATCTCTGTAGGGTCTTAGGGGTTTTTTTGTTCACCTTTATACTGAAGTAGAGCAGATGGTTTTTCATATGATGCCCTTCCTCTTCTGTTAAAGAGGAACAGAAACTATTAAGAAATTGGTTTTTCCATTGTGTTTTAGGAACACTTCAAGAATGAGTCCACCACAAGATAGAAATAGAAATTCCTGCAGCAGTGAGACTCTGGCAAAGTGCCTTCATGCAAAGAAGGACTTGGAAACAGCTATATCTGGAATTGTCAAAGCTGAACAGCAGATTAAAGAAAACTGGCGGGAGGTAATTTTTAATGACTTCTTAAAGATGTTTTAATAACTAACATGACTTCAACGACAGTTTCTGTTATTCCAGAATATTTACTATTATCATGGTGGCCTGAAATTTTCCTAGCGATTTGCAAACACGTTGCTGTGTCATTTGGCCATGCTCTTCATAAAGGTATTCCTGTATTACTATCTTAGACATGCAGAATTTCCAAAAGTTATTGGTTGAAACATCAAAACAGGGAGAGATTACAAATAACATTATTCTTTGATACCTCTCTAAAGGTAGGCTTGGAACTGTTACTGACCTGAGTCATGTGGTGCTGTGGGTGACTGTGATGAATTTTTGAGAAATGAATGACTCCAAAAATACCACTTGCCGCTGACAAACAGTAGTTTGTAACCGGCGCAGCACACGCGTGTTCATTCTGCTTGACACATGTTGCAGAAATGTGCCTGTTCCCTGACAGGTCAAGGCCAAGATCCACAGCCACATCAGCCGGCAGCTGGAATGCCTGCGCAGCCGTGAGGTGTGGCTCTTCGAGCAGGTGGATCTCATCCAGCAGCTCAAGGAGGAGGCCTTGCAGCAGCAGGCGCAGCAGCTCTACTGGGTAAGGCTTGGTTGTCGGTTGCTGCACCGGCATTTTCAAGCAAACTTTGTCCTTGCAAGTATTGTCTCGCTTTTGATCCTGGAAGCCGAAACAATAACGTGTGCTTTGTCCTCCGTGCAGTACTTGGGACAGTTCAATTGCCTTATTCATCAGCTGGAACGCTCCTACAGTAACGAACTGGCAAACCAGATTTCAGTTTGCCTGGAGAGGTAAATACATTTTATGATGCAAGTTAACGCAGTTGGGTTTATTTTAACTTATGAATTTAATCTGATTTTTTTATTCTAATAGAGCTAATAATAGATCTCCCTGTTCTACATTTTTGATAGTTCCTAGAAATAAGAACTTCAGAAAAATCTGAGGACTGTAATGAGCAGGAGAGGTACTCTTTTTTTCAGATTATTTCAAATATTAGTTGTTGATGGCAGTTAAAGAAAGAAGGTGAAACTTGTGTTTTGCTGGCAATTTATTCTATTCTTGGTCTGTAGATAGCCATTTCTTTCTTGTATGCCATATTAAAAGTCTTTTTTGTTACCTAATAACTGCCAAGTAGCTTGAAAGCCTTTTTATGAAATAATGGACTGACTTCCAAAACAGGATGGATGAAGAAGGTTGTAATTTCTTTTTCTTTCTGTTACTATCACCTTACTCTTTCAGACTGGAAAGTCTTACACTTAAACCTGAAGAGTCTTCCATCCTGAATTTTGAGGCTGACACATCTTACCTTCGCCAAGCTATTACCTCATTTGGTTCCATTAAAACGATGGTAAGCACCAGGACTTCCCTGGGTTGGAATACTTGCCTCAAAGATTAATTTTCAGCAGTGCAATGTATTCCAAGTGCTGTTTTTCCTTTTAGTGACAGCTTGAATGGATCCTGTGCATGAGTCATATAATTTTAGCTGTATAATAAATACACAGTGGTTTATTAATTGTTGCGGGTAGTTCTCACTTTCACTGAGTTTAGTTATGTACATGTTATTTTAATGCATTTTGGCAGAGGCTGAGGGAATGACTACTGCGTTCTTACTCTATTCCAGCAAATGAAAATTCATTACTGTTCTCTTTAGACAGCAATAGTTAAAACATTGTAGATGCTTTCTGTGATAAAGGTATTTGGGGATTCTTACGTAAGCAGCATATTTCCTGTATTATTGGAGACAATTCTGTTAAAGGAAGCAGACTCAAGGTAGTATTTTTATAGTCAGTCTGTCTCCATTCTGTTTGTAAATGTTGAAAACATTGTTAGACATAAAGCACTGAGCAGCTGTAACTTTGCTTTACTTCTGCTTTATTATAGAATTTGTCCTAGGAACTGGACGAAGTGGAGATTTAAGTTAACTTTCACTTTTCTTTCAGCAAACGTCAGAGAGAGAGAATGCCTCTTCCTGGTTCCCAGGGCAGAATTGTGCCCTAATGAACTGTGAGCAGGTAAGCTTGACCTGTGTCTGTGAGTGTTTAATTGCATTAGAGGGAAGAGGAGAACTCAAGCACGTTACGTGAGCTTGAGTAATGGCTTGTGTTTGTTAAGATGCTTGAGTAGCCAGTGTCTGTGGTGAGCAGAGTGATCTGATACTGTAGCTGCTCCGGGAACAGACAGGCAAGAACACAGTATGAAAGTGTTTGTGGAGTGTGACTGACAGAATTTTTAAATTGCATGTTCCTTGATGTTGGAACTATCCAATTCCTATGGGGTTTTTTGTAATTAGAGGGGACTGTTTTTCCTTTTGGTGCAGAAATACTGATGCATGCTGAATGCCTGTGTTGATGTTCACCATAGGTTGGCTCAGCAATTAGTCTTTCTCCTAACCAAGGGTCCTCTCTCAGCAGCAGACGCCGTGTGGGACAGTGAGTGCCTCTCTGGCTGACTGGTTACTCGGAAGCAGCCCCGTGGCTATGCGCCAGGCTCCCTACGTTCCCAGCACCAATCTTGAGGAATGGCTTACGCAAAAATGTGTGTCAGAGCCCAGCCAGGTAAACCTTTTGTGCGCTAACCTAGCTTTTAACAGAGGGAAAACACAGTATCTGACTGCAGGCAGAATGTGGTAGGATTGAAGCCTTCTGTTGTACTCTTCGTTCTGTCTCATGTTCAGCTGATGTTTGGCACTTACTGGCTGAATGCTCTGAGCTCTAACTATGCAAACAGTAACTGAACGTTGTCTTTTAGTTTTAATAGATGTATTTCAATGTGTTTTTACTAGGATTTGAATTCTTCCAAAGTCTGTTATTTTGAGCAAGCCTGGGGAAATCTGAAGGATTTGGAAAACTGGCTCCTGCACAATCAGCAGTGTGCTGTTCCTGGGAAGACAGATTCCCCTGGTCGCAAGGACTCCACCTCTACTCTCAACTCATCCTTTTCCACTATTGAAAAGGTGGAGGAATTAGAATTCCTTGGACAAGAAGAGATGGACCTTTCTGACTGGCTACTTACTCCTGACACAGAAAATGGAAATATTCCTTCAGATGAAAAATGGAAGAATGAATTTAAACCTTTTAGGGAAGAATGCAATTTGAATGATTGGCTCCTCAAAGCTGAAACATGTACCAGTTGTCGTGGCAGCCAGAGCAAAAGTGTGGAAATTGAGAACCTGGGAAATCTGAAGTGCCTGAATGAACATCTTGATGGAAAGAAATCGCCCACTACATCTGCTGTAAATGCTTGGCTTCTTCAGCATCCCCAGGCCCCCTTTAAAGTGGAAGATGTGTGCAAAGCTAATGATCTGTGTGCCAGCTTTTCAGAATGTGTGTGTGATGAAAACTGTGGAAAAGAGGCTCTTTGCAAATGGCTTTTGAAGAAAGATGGGAAGGACAAAAATGGAGTTCCAGTCAGCCAGAAGGACGTACCAGATCCTGAGCATGAGAAGACCAAGTTTCCTGCCAGTTCCTGGCTTAGCCCCACACAGCAGCTCCCAGGGGAACCCGTGAGTGCAGAGAAAGCAGATTATTCAGCAGAGATCGCAGAAACCTGGAAAGCGTTGCTCGAGAGGCCTCTGACAAGCTGGCTGGCCAAGGCTGAGCACAAAGCAGAAAGTACAGAGGAAAAGGAGAGTCGGGAAAAAGCAGACAAGAGTTTCAAGAGTCCTTTCCTAGACCTCTTGGCTCCATTCCACCTCCCCTTAAATGTAAACAGTTGGGTGTTGACGTCAAATGACCTACAAAATGCAAACCCACCTCCAGCAGAAGATAAATGGCTTCTGCGCAAGAAAGCACAAGTGAGCATAAGTTTTTCATTCTTCTCTGTCTTATGTGCCAGGTTTATTGCTTTACTGAATTTAATGACTTCCTTCTCTTCCAAAGTCTTAGCTCTTCTGGATAATACTGACAGCAGGTTTTTAGGTTTCTCATCTCTTTTAATGTTTTCACAATTATTAGTTATTTAGCACTAAACAAGTTAATATGTTATACTAAATGAAGAAAGTATTAATCTCAAAGACTCAAAAATCAGTTCTGGTTTTGTTTTTGAACACTTCACAGAAGACACATCAGAATGTAATTCTGTTTGGGTTGGTAATTAAGGTGACTTCTTTTTCAGGACTTTGGCCTTCCTACAGTTTGTGACCTTTTTGCCTGTATGAAACTCAGTGGAGATAATGAAAAATGGCTGTATCGGTCTCCTTTACAGGTAGGATGCAGAATGTATTAGAACAGCTAAGCCTAAACATAACTTGGGGGTACAGAACACAGACACTGGTAGCTAATGGACATCTTCAGTTCTTTAAATGTGATGTTTAACAGTGTAGTAATTCCCTCCCCATAGACCTTTTTAACAGCTTGGACCATTCTCCTTTGTTATTACTCCTCCTCTCTTGATCACAAGGCAGGGAGGGAATTTGTTGTATTTCTTGTGTAGATCTCTCAAGTGCTTGACACTTGGTAACTTCCATTGTAACTAAGATGTGGAGTCAATGTGTAAATCTCCAGGCAGTTTCTTTCTTACCTCAGTACTGTATTTACAGCTGACATCACTTTTTCCTTTCTGATGATAACTCTTTGTGGTTGTTTTTGAAATTAATGGGAATGGTCCTTAGCAGGAGTACTTCAAACCCTAAAAGGCAGGATACTCAGTTTTAGGAGGAATGTTAGTATCACTTTTTTTCCCCCGGTATCGTACAGTTGGTTTTTTTTTTTCCCAAAGTGTTGCTTTCTGTTTATCAAAATGAATAACCCAATTTTAATTTTGTTTAGATGTGAAGAACTGGAAGCGTTGAAATCATCCCCTTCCTGCTATCAGTCGCACATCGTGCTGAGTGACTGCAGCCAGCTGAGTGCTTGTGTTTTGTGTTTGGCCGTCTGCTTTCTCTTCTAAAACTATAACAAAAAGAAAGATTCCTTACCTAACAGAGTTATGGTGCAGAAGATCCCTTTTTATTGTCATTGATTCTGAAATGTAAACCCACTGAGCATAAGCAATCTGATGCTATAGAGGTGTTAGGAAATTTGTATCTACACAAGGATCTATAATGGGTTGTCACTTGAAGTATGTTGAGGCCAGTGCAGGTATAAAGCAGAATCTTCCTGGTGCTATGGAACCTCCACCTTTGACCGTGACTTCAGAAGTGCTGCTGTTCCTTCCAGCTGCTACAACTTTGTCATGCGTTGGGTTCCAGTTACTTATGCTGTACTTGGAAGCAATTTGTTTTATGGAGCAGTTGCTCATTTTGGAGGTTTCGTTTGCATCTTATGTTGGTGCATTTCCCAGCTGAGTAGGTGTAGTCGAGACTTCGAAAAAGACAGAGATTTATGGGACCTAACACTCGAATTGGTAACTTACTGTTGTATCAAAACTTTCACTGTGTATTTTTGAGCCTTTCAGAGAACAGGGTAGGGTGTTAATTTTCATGCACCAGTAGATCAGACCCTACTGTGTCCCCAGCATTTACAAACTATTTGTCACTGAAAAAGCTGTAAAATGAAATCTGTTTTAGTTCTAGATACTTCATAATGAATTTTTATTGACTAAACCACTGGAAAGCAGGCATCTTAGCCACATAATATTTAAAGGTAATATTTGGGGAATTAGATGCCTTTCAGCAGATGGATGTCATGCTGTTTAATTGGGAAACACTGACTTGGCCAACTGTGGCTCCCACTGATACAGTTTAAAGGTATTTAATCTGTGGTTTCCATGTGATTATGTATGTGAAAGTGGGGTCCAGTAACTCGGATCTCCCTGAAGCTGTGGACATAATATCAGCAACACCTCTTCAGATATTTACCCTTTTGAGCCTGTGGGAAAGAGTACCAAGACCTTAGATGGAAATGTGGATCATGCCTCTCAGGCTCCTTGGAAAAACTGTGAAGTTCCATAGTTTCTGGTGCAGCTTCTACTCACTTAACAAATTGCTCTTACTGACTATTAAAATAGGCTACCCCCTCTCCCCATCCCTGCTGCCTGCCTGGGAATAAAAGTGAGTTGAGTTCTTCACAACCCCATAGAAAAGAAAATTATTAAGATCCGACCTTGGTATCACTCTGCAGTGTGAACACATTCCTGTGTGATTGCTCCTGTGCATTCATTTAAAAGTAAGTTTTAGTCTGAGAAGGGGAGACTGCACATCTGAAACCAGACCCTGAAAGGGCTTAACATCAGCAAAACACTTGAGGCTTTTGTACTTTCATAGCCAGGGCTTTCTGCTGGAGGCAGAGGGGTTTTAGAAGTTCACTTTCCCCTTCACATGTGTCCTTGTTGCTGCATGGGAAGACTGCACTGTGACTAACTCCAATAACAGCCTGATGTGATTAGCAGTTGAACTTAATGAAGGTGAATGATGTGCAGCCCACCTCTTCTAATTAATTCCGTGTAGTTGTCATTGTGTGCTTCTTTGTCAGTTCATTATGAGCCTTTAAAACTTGGGGGTATGTATTCCTTTACTTACTCGACTTGTCAATAATTGATATTTATGTAAAACATTGATTAGTCTTTTCCATTAAAAAATAATTGCAACCAAAGTGCGCGTTAATGTGTTGTTTACAATATGTCCTTTACAAGATGTTTTTTTTAACAACAAAAACTGCTGTGGCACGGTCTGGTTTGCCTCTCTGTGGAAGCTGCTGCAGTTGTGCTTCCATCCCGATGGGATGCACGTGCTTCAGTTCGTTCCACCACTGCCTGGAGCTGCGCTGAGCTCCAGCACAGGGAAACTCTGGGAGCAGGCACACCCCTACACCCTTAGTGGGAAACTCCTGTCAGGCACTGCCTTGCAGTGTGACTGGACACACAGCTCGTGTGTCTGTCACCTGGGCTTTGCTCAGCCACTGGAAGAAATACAGACTTGGACAAAATTACCCATTTGCTTCGTACCACTCTGGAGTACTTCAAGAGGACTAATAGATTTTAATAGCATGTGGTCCTTTTCTCCCATGGCTGAAGAACATCTGTGGTCTGGCTGTGCAAAGGAAGTGAGTTCCTTTCTGCTTCCCTGGTGTTTGAGTATCAGCCTCCCTGCATGATTGGTTCCTCCACTGAGGATTTTCCAGTATTTAAACTCCAGCCTGCATTGTTCATTAAGAGAACATTTACAGCTGGGCCTGGCAGCCTTTCAGCTATGATACCTTAAATTTCATGTGGGGGTGTGCACACACATTTTCTTGAAGTGGACTGGAAGTTCTTTGTTGGAATTAATCACATGCAGAACTCCTGAATGTGTATCCTGAATGTTTAGCTTTCAAAGACAGGGAAAAATTATTTTTAAATTACCCCAAGGCAAGGAGGACAGAGTAGCAGGAACAGAGAATGCTATTCATGGGTTCTCAACTAGCTGGAGAACTTTGAACAAGCTGAGGTGTCAGATTGATGTCCTGTTCTGAGGAATGTTTCCTTCCCTCCCTGACCTCCCTGGAGCAGGGTGGCCACAGGTTCCTGGGGCACCAGCCCCCTCAACTCCTTGTCCTCAGCCCAGCTGTGGAGTGAGTGGGGCAGCTGTTCCCACAGGGCAGGGAGAGAGGGGCTGACAGAAAGGGGAAATACCTGTGAGGAACACACAGCAGGTATTAATCTTGCTGGGAAAGTACCAAAAAGGGTTGGGGTACCCTCTGGTGTACCTGCATTGGCTGGCATTCAACAGCACAGACCAATACTCACAGAGTACACAAAGCTCCACTTAAGACATACCGGTTTCCTATCTAGAATTTATTAACCACAGGGGTAACCTTCTGTTAAAGCATACAAAAGGATTTCCCCCCTCCTTTTGAAGTCCCAGATTAGATCACAGGAAACAGACTATGAACACTGGATCATTTTTCTGCCCTAACATACATTTGCCTCCTGTTTTCAGAATCTGCTTCTGCTTCAGGGCGCCCAGAGATTTCCACCCTAAGTAGTGATTTTTCAACAAATTCCTCCAACTGTAAGAGAAGTCACCTGCTGACAGAGAATGGTGCAAGTGGATTTGCCTTTCTGTTCCAAAGACTAAGCAAGACCAGGTTCATGAGACCCAAACCCCTTTCATTATACCTGCTGTCTCAGCTCCCTCACTTGGTGCCACAGCATGGAAAGCTGCCTTGGATCTATCAGCAAAGATACCATGACTTGGCACCAAAACCCTGCTCTTACAAGACAGTCAAGGTCTCCCATGCTCACATTTATGTAACACTGCACGGGAGGGCTCTAACTTGAGCCAAATCTTCTGTTTTCAACTTGATTTTACAACCTTTCATTCCTACTCAACTTGGATATACTTTTGGTCACAATTTAAAGTAGCAATACTGATTGCCAGTGAGCTGTGAACACAGCATGTCACGACACAGAATACTGCAAACACGTTCTCTGTAATTGTATCGTACAATTCACCTCCCTCCCTCACGGCTGCCTCTGTGCTGGTTGTGTTTTGTAGCTCAAGCTACAGCTCACTCCATAGACAGATTATGAACCAAAACTTTTAACAGCTGTAACACAGCTATTTCAGGAAAATGCTCTCAGCTCTGCCCTGAAGTGAGCAGTTCCGGGAAATCTGAGGGCCCTGCAGACCAGATAATATGCTAAGTTGTTCAAGAGTCAGCCTAGCCCTACGGTTGTGCTAACTATGAACTTGAAAAGGCTTGTTTCTCTATTATCTTCAGTGCACCTGAAGAAGGACAGACATCTGTTAGCTTCAAGGTTTTCCCACTTCAATTAGGGCAGACAGTTCCTGGGTCACATCTTAGTCCTGAAAACGTTTTCAGAAAACCTAAGATATATTGCCGAGTTCCTGACATGTAAAAAGCCACCCCTGCTCACCATCAACCCCCGAAGCAGTTCTCAATCCTTCAGCCAGAGTGGTCAAGAGTGCAGGAACACAAGTCCAACCAGTGGTGACCAAGAGACATGCAGGGGAGGAACTCACTGACGCCCGTGGGGAGAGAAAAAGCTCAGAAGAAAGTGCACGTGTTTTGCTGCTGTCCCACGTGACAGCGCTGTGCAGATGGAGCCAACATCACCTCTTTGCAGCCTGTGAGTGGGGGACAGTTTCTTTGGTGGGGCAGCCCTCAACAAATGCATGCTGAAAGTCCAGCTCTCACACCACAACAGTAACATGCAGAGCACTAAAGACTGTGGAACATAAGGCTTAACAAAAACCAGCATTGACAAAGGCCTGTTTTGTTTATGCTACTTTAAGTGCTGGCACAAAGCATCTAATTTGACCTGGTACCCAAGCAAAGCTAATTGAGTTCAGCTGTGAGGGCTCGTTAGCTGGTGCACTTGCTCTGTAAAAAGCTGGTCTCAGTGATTGCTTCCTCCTAAGGGGCTTCTTAGAAAAACTGCATTTCTTCTTGGGGGAAGGTAAGAGCTACCACCTTCCCTTTACTGTTTTTTTGTCATTTAAATTTTGTTGGGTGCAATGTAACTATCTAGAGCTGTTTCAGTAGTGAAAACTCAGAAGTAAACTTGGTTTGCATTGTCTGCTGACCAGTAAGTTTCCTGTGTTTTCCTTGCTTTGCCTTCCCTGTCTTCATACCTCTTTAATAATTTACCTGTTTAATTATTTAAACGTGTAAGGAATGAGTTGTTACACAATAACTCTAATTACTGAACTAATTCCCAACTTACTGTTTAATTTATCTGCAAATGATGCTTGGTACATGGTTTAATTTTAACAGTGGAGAACATGTAGGTTCATCACGGTCTTCGTTCTGCCAATAACCTACAAAGAGTACTTCAGGCAAAAAGTTTCTTTAAGTCCTGTAGTAGGTAATGAGTGGAGTCTTTATACTGTTTGGTTTCTAACTGTTGGCTAAGTGAGTTCTGAGATACTGGAGCACCCCAAATGTTTTGATAATCTACTGGCAGCTGTTCTGCAACAGCAACTTTCATCCATAACCAACCAGGTCCTTGTTTATTAGAGCAAATAAGGGAGTGAAGTCAAGCCCTGGTATGCCTTGCCATAACCACCCATCAGGAGATGATGAGCCTGCTTGTCCACTTCCTCTCACCCACCAACTCCCCCAGCATTTCATCACACTGGTCCTTTAGAATGAACCCATAAATAGGTCACTGGATGCAGCACACTTTCATCTTACCAGTAGCAGGAAGAGCAAAGGATAGAAATGGTATCGAGTAAGTACCACCCTTTTTATTCTGATGACGTCCCTTTTGATAGCTTGCCTTGTGCTGTCAGAATAGCAAGCCCTGCCCTGTGCCATGGCTACTGGGGCTGTGCTGCCGGGCTGGCCGGGTGAGGCGCTGGGGCTGCAGGGAATGCTCCATGGGCACACCTTGCAGGCACCCCAGCAAACCTGGCAGCGAGCAGGAGCAGCTACGGGGGCCCCGCACGCCTGGCAGCTCTGGCCAGGGCTGCCTGGGCAGCATGGCAGGGAGACTCCGTCTCGGTGGCCGCTCCGTTCACTTGCAGGTCCAACAAATACCGTTGCCTCTCCAGCAACTGGCTGGTGGGAAGGGCCAGTCCAGATACACGGTGTCAAGAGGTTCCTCCCGGCACAGCTTCCACCAGTTTCACACTAATTGTAAATAAAATAGCAAGGGGCACCAGATAGATCTCACAACTGATTTGATTGGTGACTAAGCAGGCGTGTCCTCTGCCCTGCTCACAGGGACTGCCGGGCCAGGGAGCCCTTCATGTGCTCCCAGTTGTTGTACAGGGCGTAGAGGCCGGTCAGCGTCAGACCCGCGATCCCACCTCGTGCTATCCCGCGCACTCCACCTGGAAAAAACAGAACACGTTACAGCCCATGAGTGTTACAGGACATGGTCAGTGACATGATCAGGACATGGTCAGTGAACAGCAGGACATGGTCAGTGAACAGCAACTTCC
>VYZQ01031678.1:0-12361 GCA_013400655.1 Mystacornis crossleyi | reverse complement strand
ATTAATTTAATTAATTAAATAAAAAATTCAATATGGAGAACCTTTTCTTTCAGTGTTATAATGCAGTGTCAAAAGGTCACAATAAAATAGATGTTGTATGTTTAGTTTAACTGATTAATACAAGTTATGAAAAAAAATAACACAAATGACCTCCAAACAATATCTGCCACTATCTGTCACTTGAAACTCTGCAAAACCTCTCATTTAATAAGTTTTAAAAAATTACAGAACATGCTTTTTTGAAAAGCAAACTGGGATTTGTCTTTAGGAAGGAGATTTAGAAAAAAGATTACCTAAAACTTAATTTAGATTTCAACTGTCTAAAAGTATTACCTCCCCATATAAAGAATTGATTTCTGTTTTGATTTGTATCTAAGACATCACCTAAGACACAACATAAAACATTTAAAGACATTTTTCTTCCTTTTTAATTTAGTGTTCAGGCTCATAGAAAAACTTTATTAGATAGCAGCTTTCTTGAAAGACTGACAAATAGAATCAAGGACATCCATTATCAACAGAAATACCCTTGCTTATTTCTGCCAGGCTTTTTTTTATCTTTTTTGTCTCACTCATTTTACTTTCAAATGTTCTTTTCATCCAAGACTTCATTAAATTTGGAAGAGTGAGGAGGGATAAAAGGAAAAAAAATAAGAAAAATAAGATAAAGAGTTTAGAATAATAAAATTAAGAGATGCTTACCTTCCTATTCTAATAGTAAGAACTTTTTAATATATATCTAGAAAGCGGTGAAAGGAGCTGCTTTTGTGCAAAATGACTCTATTTCAGGATTCTGTCAGGCAAAATGTTTTCTTCTCTTCCTTTTTCCTATACCTAAACTGTTGGTCTTCCTCTTCAGCATTCTACACTCATTTAGCTGTAAGTCTAAATTCCCTACGGGTCCATTAAGTATGTTGCTAGGCCAACAGTCCAGCAGCAACTATGAAACAGGAGGTTTGGATGGGAGCCAGTTTTATAGGTCACTACACTATAAACCTTCACATCATTAGAGCAGAAACTAGTCTTGCAAACTGCAACCATTACTACTGATATTCTTTTGTTTCTCTGAGAAGACAGTCATTTATACCACGATTTTTCAATAACGGGTATTTCTAAATCAAGTGCATCGATAAGGATAGTATTTTTACATGTACTAGAAGGTTAAATTCTCTACTTGTTGAACGTTTTAATGCTATCCATCATGAGTATAGAAATAATAGCCATGTTAGAGATGTACAATTATCATGGGAGAAACTTTTATCTTACAAACTCAAAGAGCACATATAAAAGAGTACTTAACCTTAAGTAAGTAGTATTTTCTTTTCTTTTCTTTGTTGTAACAACAATAAGACAAAGTAGACTATTGTGTACACAAAATTACCCAGCCATCATATTATCTGATTCAGGAAGGTTCCTTCTCTTTGACTAAAGTATTGTATCTTTGCTGTAATGTAGCATTACCTTGAAAATGAGCATATAAGCCCTTCCATGTGATCTTTACATTAATTCAATCACAGAACTCTAGCTGAGAACAGCAAACTGCAGGGTCCTGCTGATGTGACCACACTGCATTACCCTGTGGAAGACCTGCTGCTCCAGTTAATAAGTTCAGAAATAAATGGAAGTGGAAGGTTCCCTGCCTATGGTGGGGCAGTTGGAACTTGATCTCTGAAGTCCCTTCCAACCCAAACCATTCTATGACTCTATGATTCTATGAAATAAACACGATCCCAGAAACAAGAACATTTCTATATCATTGTTTTTTCAGGCAGAAAACATAGTAATGAAATCAGCACCCAAAATTTCAAAATCAATGAAGGTCCACAAGAAAAGTACATAGCTTGGGCATGTACATGTTTGGGTTTCTTTAGTTAGTAGTTTTACATAGGAGCACTTCTGAGCTGAAGAAAGTGAAGCAGAGCAAAATAAAAACATTTCCTCTGTGAATTTTATATACACAGCGATTGTTTTAAAATATATATTATTGAAATGCATAATAATGAGAAAAAAACACTGACAAAGCAAAACACTCATGATATCACTAGTTCTTGACTTTCTGTATCTTTATTTGTTCATTATCAGTAACATTTTAACTTTTACGGTAAGAGAACTACATCAATACCCCCCAACCTTTATGCTTTCCTGTATCAGAAAATGAAAAATGGATTTAGGTATAAGAAATGGAAATGCATAAGCTGAAAGATCACCACTGTCAAAGGTACAGAGATCTAAGCACTGACAGTAATGCCAGAGATTTCTCATCACAATCAGGTGAAAGGAAAATATTGACATTTTTCCAATTAAGCCCTAAATTATCTTCTGTACTCTCTAATTTAATGGTCCATGTATGACTTTTTCAGTCTTAACAATATGATTCTCCATATGTATTTACCTCTCCAGAAGTGCAAAAAATTTCAAGCAAAGAAATTGATTTTTATAACATTAGTATAATCTTGAAAGAAGATTTAGAATTTGTCTACTCATCCTGTCAAATCCTGAGCAAAAATATCATCAGACAAAGCTATCAGCATTATTTAAAATCTCTGATGTATACCTGTTTTCACTTGAACAAGTCAGATGGTAACTTATGCTTCTAGTTTTAAAATTTCTGTGTGACATTTGGGCTGTTTTAGAAACAAGATCAGCAGACGTAACTCATGATCTCTCTCTGATTCTACTCAAGCAAATTCTTAAATCCTTCTAATCTATGTACATAAAGATGCCAGAAGGGCTCATTAAAGAATCCCTCTTTTACAAAACCCTGAGTTCGTATAAAAAGCCTCCTGGGACTAAAAACCTGTTTTTCAACTGCTTTTAAAAACTTGGCATTATAATTTGTGTTCAAAAGACAAAGATTAGGTACCAGATACTAAATCCTGTATTGGTATATGCCTCAGAACTACTAGCAAGTTGCTAAACTGAAGGACAAAATCTGGTACCTCACATTTGCTAGTTCTATGGCAATTTTGTTAAGAAACTTGATTTACATGTTGTGATAAAAAAGCAAGATGCCATTTGTTTCTAAATGTACACTTAACAAATAGAATCATCGGACTGTTAATGGAGCACTGCCTTTCTTTAATAGATAAGCGAGTCTGAGCCCTGAAGGTACACAACGGTCTTAATGTCCCTACTTGCCTTCCGGAGGTTCCCCCTTACTCTGTCCCAGCCCCATTTTACTGCAGTCCCTGCCCCAGCCGCGCTGGGGACAGATGCCCCAAGCCCTCTCAAAGTGTGGACACTCCTACTGTAGCCTGTCTCCAGACCCGTCTCCAATCCCATCAGCTTTTGCTGACAGGACTCTGTGCCCTGGCTCAGCACTTGCTGTGTTGGTGCTGTCCCTAGACCACGATACCCGATCTTGGCTCTGCCCCCATGTTTGCACCTCTCAGTGAGGGCACGGGGTGCTCTTAGCTTGTCCCCCTCAAAAACCTGCTCTGTTCTTGCTTCTCCCTCACAGCAGATACAGGAACATGCTTGTGTTAATTCACTGTCTTACAGGAATGATGAAGGCTTTGCTCTTAAGCCTGGACATGGAGTAGCTCATCCCTACACACAGTGGAAGCTGAGAAAGTTCATAGGCAAACAGCAAACAGGTGCCTGTCTTGAACTGAACCAGATGCTACTTTCCTATTCGTGCATTTAGGCACAGAAATATCTTCTTAAACCTGGACATCAATGTTTTGCTACTTCATATTTTTTAACTGACTAAATAATATTAAACAATCTATTTGGCTGTTATCTTGGTAATTTTTTTTTAAGTTCAAAGAGATAATTTTCTTGTTTCATTAATATTCTTGTCTCTACTGTTGCAGAATTAAGAAATCAAGACAAACAAAAACAAAACAAAAATTCATAAATATGGATCCATGCACAGAAGTTTGAAGTTGTAATGAGACAGTCCATTTCATCAGAACTTGAATAGCCTTAGAAATCTATGAACTATGCCCTCATTGAAAATAGCAATGACTAAGGAATTAACTCCTTTCTGCAGATACACGGTCTACTTTCTTGGTACACATTTAATACGGATAAATGAAACCTGTAACATTAGTTTTTTGCAAGTAATTTTCTTCTGAGAGTGGATCAAACAGATGCCTAAAATAGTTCTAAATGTGCTCAGTTGCTGAGATAGCATCGTCATGTTAGCACAGACACTGCATAATGTACTTCAGACCACTAGCTGTAACATTTTTGAACAGAATGGTATATTTAGAAATTATTTTTGATAAGCTATATGAACCTAAAGAAACTCAGTTGCCTCAAAAGGCGCTTCCATCTCGTAACCCAAGAAGACAGGAAGGAATATGATTTGGACTCATATTTAAAAAAAAAAAAAAAACAAAACAAAACAAAAAACCAAAACAAAACAATTTTTTTCTAGACAAAATGATAATAAATATACATTAATAAAGCATAATAGATGAGAATCTTTGCATGTTGCAACACTAAATGGAGTCCACTGCTACTGTCTAGGGTATGTTGCCTAAATCAATAGAATTTAGAGGAAAAACAGCTTTCTAACAGTCAAACACACTCAATCAGTATCAGAAGTTAATGAATTACCATGCAGTTCAGATTTTTAAAATGGTGTTTATGAAAGTTTAAAATCATTATACACTTTAAAGCAAACCACAATCTATTATTAAAAAAAAAAAAATAGATGGGAAGACTGAAAATTCAAAATATTTAAACAAAATACAAGCTTTATGCAACACAATTTAATCAGTGGCCTTATCTCATTAAAAAATTCTATAAAGATGCTACAAAAAAATTTAATGGAAATTTAAAGACAAGGAATCTATACTACACACTTTTTGTTGGAAAATACATACTACATTAACATTGTGCTTCATCTTCTAAAGAATATAACAGCCTCTATTCCTTAATTGCATTTTTTTACATTTCCTCCATCAATCACAATCAAATCAAGAAAAAACACTGATATGATTACTGTGTCTACCCAACAAAAAAGCAAACTTTACTATATAAACACTGCTCACTGCTGATTGAACAGTTAAATTTTATCTGGCTCCTCTTCATAAAAGGCCAAATTAAAATCTTAATCTCACAAATGTTGGCCATGTATCCATGAGGAGATAAACCCATCTCAGAGTGTTTTTACTTATAGATGCAGCTCTAAAAGACAGAGATTAAGCTGAGTTGGAAGTTGGAGACTTTGATATTATAAGGATGGCATAGCAAACAGAAGTTATTTTTAATCTGTGGTTGTTTTCATTTCGGGGCATATTTGGTGTTTTATTTTTTAGAAGACAATTTTTTTATCAATTTCCATACTTAGTAAAATGAAAACACAGCAAACATATTTATTCCTAAAACCTTGAGGTCATCCTGACTTTGCCAGCTGCAAGAGAACTAACTCCAGGCAAAAAGCTGAAGTGCTTTTAAATGCAAAATGTGCTCGCTTTCACATGAGCAAGCAGCCTGCAGGTAAAAAATGCCTGCCACAGATTCAAAAGATAATGGTGGGATTTCAAACTCTCTTTACAGAATATTTGTAACTAAATTTGTTGATCAGAGGACCACTGAATATCAAAACAAACAGTATTATAATATGCAGTAGGCACAGATGTGAGATCTGACAATAGGATGCCATTTTCTTGCTCACATTTTTTTTTAACTAAAAAATGTAACCTTTTCCTCTCATAGCTGAATCTATGTTGGATAATTTTTATTTAATGAAAATGCAGAAAAAGGGGTGGTGGAATGACAGAATAATGATATCACATAATTTAAAGAATGCTTTTGGCCTGAAAGCATCAGGCTATTTTACAAGTCGCCACCCTAACCGAGTATTGCTGGCTTGGACTGAGTGGTTCTGAATCTAAAAGCTGTTACCATGTAGATTTCAGCCTACATAAAAGTAGACTGAGTGGCACCATCACTGATGAGACAGTGTAGATAAAAGCCTAAAAAGCTTCTAACTTAATTGAGAATCTCTAAAAAGCATCTAACCTTTCTAGTAAACAAATGGAGGCAGAAGGGTAGCAGAGAGAATGTGCAGCCATTAAATACTGACAGACACTCCTGGGTTTCTGTGCTCAAGACCTCAACATCACATGATACTTCATTTCCAGTTCTGCATCACTGAAAGACTTTGGTCTATAAAGATGTAAGTAAAACTTTTATGTCATCAAAAGCCCTTTGAACTTGTCAGTGTAGCACAGACATTTTTAATATACACATCTGTTAGGTTTCGCAGATTTCGCCTACCTGAAGGGCTTGGGTTTATATCTCAAGCTCCAACAAGAAGGTACTCCAAGGTTTTTCAGGCATTCAGTATTCTTATCCAAACTTAAGACTTCTTCATTTTTAAAGCTGTATTTTTAACAGCTATATAGTTAGTTAAAGAAAACAAGAGCCTTTGGTATTTATGGCATCATATTATTTTTGTTCACTAATACTGGGAGAGACACCAGGAAGTAGAAGATATGGTTGCAAATCAGAATGTTCCAAGAATCAATTCATTTCATAAGTCCTGTTAAACACAACTGCTAGAACTATTTCACCCATCGTTTGTTGCCTTTTGTTATTTAGCAGATATGAAAAAAATCAAGAAAGCCTAATCACTGACTGAAAACTTAATGAGTAATTAATGACTACTAAAGCCAAAAATTGATATAGTTCCTTTAAAACTCTCTGGATAAAGAATGAAAACACACATTCAAAAAACAGGTAGTCCAGAAGTAAACTGCTAAAAATAGTTAATAAAATTTTAAATTAAATTAACAGTTTGGAATATATGCCTTTATTTCTGGATACCAAATATTCTCCTACTCATTGGTCAGACGTAATGCTGGGAAACATCAATAAGTAATGACTTTCCCAGGTAGAAACAAGCTACATGGGTGAGTGTGTGGTTCACTACACTAAATTCAGGATTAGTTACATATGACTGGAGCATGAATTCCAAAGAAGATGAAATGTCTCTCACTATTGATGAGGAGGATAGCATGCATTTAATTCAGGGTCCTCTCTCTGCACTTTTGCTATTCAAGCAGTATATTTAATCCTTGCATGGTTCAAGAAGTCCAAGACACACAGCTGGAAACTAAGCAGCTAGACAGAAACAGTAAAATATCAAAGGTACACTCAGGTTAGATCACAGTCTTCTATAGAAGATCTTTACAATAGGTAAGAAAAAAAATCTCTACTAGGTCAACATTTTTCACTGACTTCAGTGGGACAGCATTTCATCCCAAAAAATTAACACTGGAGAATATACAGCTCCCTGGTTAGCTAGCCCAAGTTCTATACAGAGATCAATTCCTCTTCGGCTACCATTCCCTGGTAGACATGCCTCCTAGCCAAGCCATCAGTAAAAATGTCTGAAACACTTTACTTACTCTGCCAAAACTGGCAAAACAGTATATTTTCCCAAACCCGGCCAATTCTTCACACCCTCCAACCTCACTCTTCCACGCCCTAAGAGGCATCATCTTCCTAAAAGAGCCAATCCCAATCCACACCACACCAAATAAATTTAAATTTGTATTTTAAAAGCTGATCTTGCACAAAACTCAGATTATTAAAAAAAAAAATATATATATTAAACATACTGAGTATTTCTTTATTAGAGACAACAAAATTTATTCTGATCTAAATCTAAGTATGGAAGAAGTAAAATAGGAATATGTTTACTAAGAGTGAAATTTGTGTGACTTTATGGTACCAGTAAATAATCCATGTAGTCATGAACAACATTGCCCTGGCAAACTTAAAATTAAGGGGTTTAATTCATTCCAAATAAGGATCCACAGTTGCTAGGTTGTCAATAAACCCCAAGAGAATCATAGTGGGGTTGTATATTTTCCCAGAGTTATTTTTAGATCTCATCAAAGAAGACCATTACTTGGACTAGTTTACTTTCCCTTTACTAGTCAGGCTAGTAAAGGGAACAAAACGTGGAGGAGGAGAACATGGAAGCATCACCCTCCCTAACAAGAGCACAGTGCTGTGTAATGAAATGAGCTGGCACATTTTGGGGCGCAGGCTTTTGTAGTTGTTTTCCTCTAGTCTATCCATAGTCCACGGAGAGAGATGCTGAGCAGTCAGTGAGTTGCCTGGTGATCAGGAACAGAGTGAAGCACCTCTTACGTCCTTTTCTTAACAATGCCCCCACATTGTCCAAAGGCGTGGAGTACAAACATCTGACATTTGCAGAGGCTGGGATACTGGCAAGCACAGCTGGCTTGTTGCTGGGGCAGTGGGTTCACATAAAAGAACCATCATGCCAGTGGGTAGGGGAGGGAGGACAGGGAACAGCAGCTGTTCTGCCTCAGCAAAATTTTACAATTCATTAGATGAATGCAAAAAAAAAGCATATTATCTTTGCTCTCGAGGGGGCAAAATTCAATTCTTCCAACACTGCTGAGTAGCTCTAAGATGTGGCACACCTCAACTAATGAAGTCAAGAAAACTGTTGCATTTTTTAAAAAACACATTATCTACACTTGGCTAGTGATACTTTGTATCACTGCATAATTACAGACCTGTAAAATCTCCATTAAATTCACACCAGTAAACATTTATTTGAACTGAGTGAAATAAAGCCTTTTGATGTATGCTATTCACAGCATTTATCATAAATATTAGAAATATATTCAGTAAATTAGATTACAAAGGGGTAGTAATTCCACAAGAATCAAAGTAAGAGGGTGCTTAATTGCCTCAGACCAATAAAGGAAAAATGATGGCAATATCAATTAAAAATATATTAAACAAATGTATTTTAGGTGGCAGCAACCCACCTACATTTCAGTGTATATTAGCTTGGGCTTTATAAGCTTGCTAGTTTTACATCGGATACAGTGGGATATAAAGAGATAAACGACAGTCATTGCCCTATGGATACCAATATAGGCTAGAAAATAAAACCAGCAAAAACAAAAAAAAAAAAAGTAAAATACATGATACGCTTTTTGGAGGGGATAGAATATTTCTTTAGAATCACTTTGCACCTTTTCTCTCACCACAAAACATTGACTTTAAGAAAGTTCTCTTCTAAATGAGAAGCACCAAAATGCCTGTTTCCTAAAGCAATGAGTATTTAAAATGTTCCTGGAAGGTCCTGATCAATGACAGGGATCATTTGCAAGTGCCACATCTTTCACAGTCTCTTCTGCTTTAGAGACCAGGGAACCTTATCTTCTAATTGCTCTGTGCTGAAAAAAGCCCTTATGACAAGCACAATGATCCATTCAGAGTGCTGCTAGCTGTAAAATAGTATGAACAAAGAGGAGTGGAGGACCTAGGAAACCTGTCTGNTGTGGGAGTATGTACAACCGTCGTATTTTTTTTTTTTTTTTTCTTTTTTCTTTCTTCTCTTTTTTTTTTTTTTGTGTGTGTGTGTATGCGTGTGTGATTGGGGCACAAAACCTTTGATTTTGCACTTTTCTTGAACAGACACAGACAGATGTTTTAACTTCCCAGAGGATGTTAAGTCTACAGACTCATCTTCATTGTACCACAGTCACAAGTTACAGAATTTAAAAATTCTGGCAAATCTTTCTCTGATATGCTCTCTCCCTTGAAATATTCAAGACATACAAGATGGAACATTAAGAGTTAGTGCAAAGGGAATACCTGGAATCAAAAGGTTCCTCACATACATTTTCACGGTATCAACAACAGATGGCAACATCTTGTTTCCAAATTCTCATTTATATGAAATTTGAAGAGTTATTTTACATTTTTTAAAGCCAAATAATGTGGCATTTAAAAATCAGAGCAAAAATCATAGATAAAGATATTATTGGTAAATGTATGAAGACACATAATTATTTACATAAGTACACATGGATGCAATCAGTAAAGGTCCTGTGACTTTCTCCAGTAACAATATATCTGCAAGATCATGATATTGAACTCTGAATACACAACCTTCACAAGGAAATATTCACAAACAATTTGGTTATGTTGTTTTATTAAATGCATGGAGGGAAAAACAATCAGTTAAACAACTGGTATATTTCACAAGCTGGAAAAGAGGACACATTTGAGAGGCACACAAGTATTCCTGAACTATTCATGCAAATATTAGAATTTAAATCAGAAAGCAAAATTATATTTTGAAAACAAAATAAGATTTAAGCTAGAGTCAGCACAAGACTTTCCAGTTTTCTTGAGAGGGAATATGACCAACTCCAAGGACACAGCAGTCTGCATCCTTCCTTCTGCCCCTTCTCTTCTCTCATAAAAAAATGAAGAAACTCCTACTCAAAAATTCCCAATATATTCCAGTACTAAATCTTCATAAAAGATAAGGTTATATCTGAAGTCAGTGTATATTATGCTGCAGAGGTCTTGAGCAACCTGCATTCAGAGGTGTGGCTGATGCAGTGGCATGCCAGCCACAGGCTCAGCTGCCAGGTACAACTTCCCAGTTCAAAAATGGATGCACTGCATGTCGATCACAGAAGACTGATGTCTTCAGGGTAATGTGTGCCCAAACATTGCTGTACCACTGTGCTGGCTGTTTCACAGGGCAACAACAGTATCACCTCTAGCACAGGAAAACCATTTAGCTCTTCCAGCTAAACATCAAGGGATGCAATTGCAAGACAGAAAGGGGTAGATACTCTATCGTAGACAACAATCCAAAGCACTATGGTATGTAATGAAGAAAATGCCACTTACTGTACACACACTGAACCACTGAATTACAGGGTATATCTGTTTCTTACTAATGGGAAAAGGAAGTAAGCCCTTTTTTAGTGTAAAAATATTTTTCTTTCTTGTTCTAAAAAGGAATATTTTTTAATTAAATTGAAATAGTTTATATTTACAAAATTGACCTCGAATATCAACAAGAAGTAGTAGCATTAGATTTGGTTTAATAACTTCATAAGAACATGTATAAAACATAAAACTTGAAAAACAACTCTGCGATATAATATATATATTCATTGTACATATATAATTCAGTTTCCCAAGTGCGAATATTGCAACAAGATGTTTTATCACTGATTGCTGCTCTAATAATATACCAAATGCCAGCTTGGAAATTAAATATTCACAAGAATACAATTAAAATGAAATCCTCACTCCCAAAATAAATCATAAAAAACCACCCCCGTGACAAATAAAAGAAAATAGTATTCCTGCTGCCTTTGTCCAGTTCTTTTTTTTTTCCCATATGGTATCCTATTTGTCATATGGAGGTTGCAAAAATACCCTTTTAGAGAATAAATTAGAAAAATGAAGCATAAACAATAAAGCCTGCTCAGCAGTCATGTTTTCCAGTGCTCTGTAGGATAGCTGCAGGAATTTTCCATGCTGTGAGTGTTAATGAGACCCTCCATAGGCACCATTAATACATAAAAGCAATCACCTATAATTCACCTTTCCAAATCTGTACTTTTTGAATTCAGTAACTAGAGCAAAACAGGTAGAATCATGCAAATACTGTCCCCATTTACTGATATACAACCATTAGCCAAAAAGGGGTTGACAACAGAAAAGTTATCACCAGACATAAATGCTTCAATAATCACACACAGAGTCCAGAAGCACTTGGAGAACACGTACAGTTTTGAAGACTAAAAACTGTCCCTAAACATATGGTTTTCCTGATAGAAGAAAACATACTTACAGGAATTACTAATTAGCTAAAACTGGCTGGATTCAAGGTATTTAAGCACTTAGAACAGAATGGATATCTGACCAAATCCTGTAACGAAAGCAATCTGGCATGAAGGAAACACACAAATTTTATACAGTTTATTTCCAAGTTGTTGTTAATCTTTTATAGCATTTATTTAAATTAAATTGTGGAAAAATTCAAATTTTCAACGTGGATACCAATTAAGTTCTGGTTAACAGTTGCTAGCATGAGGAAATTGTCACTAACCAGTATCCCACACAAGTAAGTTTCCAGTCCAGGCACTGGACTTCAGCCAAGGACAGCTTCACCAAACAGTGAAGGATTTTAAGCTTTTGGTAGGAAGTCCCTCACCTCTATTCCATTTCTGAATGGCCAACCCTTGGGCAAAGACAGGAGTGGGGTCTGAGAACCCCTAATACTTCATAAATTTTAAAGTGAAAGAATATTAGTTCATTCTGCCAAAAATGCTCAGCTTGCAAAAATGCACTTGTTCTATATTTAGTGACAGAAACACGAAACAATAGCATACCTGACAGCTATCTTGCCCTCTGATCCCAGTTCAAAGTAATTTCTCTGTTCAAGGTAGTGAGAAGTTTCTACACAATTTTAAAAAATACCCAGAAATGAGATTAATTTTTTTAAACAAGACCCACCTCTTCCACAAAATGAACACTGATTTTTGGTTCAAGCTTGCTGTAGGTCATCCTTTCTCAGTGGCTGTCATGGGTTGACACC
>VYZQ01031677.1:8428-38555 GCA_013400655.1 Mystacornis crossleyi | reverse complement strand
GCCGGTCGAGTGCAAGATGTGGTTTTTTTTTTTTTTTTGAAGTGGGTAGCCCCTGCCTGATTTGAGGACAACTCTGTGAGCTGCTTTGCAGGAGCCGTCCTGTCTCCTCTTCGGGTGGGTGTTGGAGACACTGTTTGTTTTATTCCCACTTGTACAGTTCTTGCGGCAATGGGCTGGTCAGTCATGGGTGCTGCCAGAGCAGAGGGCTTTGAGGAAGAAGCTCAGTGAGTAGAGCTGGACTGTGTGCTGACTTCAGGAACAAGGGTGCATGGCAGTCTGGTTTTGAATTTGTAACCTGTTCAGGGTGTTTGCCTATAAACACTGTTATTAGTCCATTAATTCTGAGATCTTAACAAGTAGCTTACCTTTTTCCTGGAGAAAACCTCTCCTGAAAATACAGCATCACTACTGGCCATGGAGAGAACTCTGTGGCTCCTCAGTGGTGTTTCAGAGAAGGGTTTTAGCAAACCTCCCTTGGCATTAATACCAGGAAGTGGATACCTGATGTACAGTAGCCTTTGACACTGTTTCTCTGATGTGCTTATCTGTTGCTGGGGAATGTTGTCTTGGCTGAAATCTCTGATGTGCAGCTGGTGGTAACAGCCAAACACCAAATGTTAGCAACTTTCACTATGGAAGACAGTGCTGACGGCAGTAACTTTCCTCAAGATCCACAGATGCATGCAGAGCTTGGAAATACCACCAAAGCATCAGCAGCTTGGATTTCAGTTTGTAAGCATCCCCAGTATAATGCAGAGAAAGGACTTTGAAGTATTTAATTAGTTTTGTGTCCAACTAAAACTACCTTTTGCTCCTGAAGGAAACTCGGGCACATTAAGGGGATATGCTCATGATGGAAACAGTCTATGATCACTCTCAGTAACTTGCCAGTTTTATTCATTCCCAAAATAAATGGGCTGCTTTAAATCATCTGAAGCAGCTCATAGGAGGTATGATTGTCCCATAGTTCTGGAACATTAAACAGGGCACTGCATGACTACATGATTATAAAATTCTTTATAGTTTGTTAATGGCGTCATGGTCTTCCATTAAGTAACTTAAAACCGAAACAAAATCCAAAACAGCTAACAAAAAGGTTTGTTTGAATATTACTGATGACTTCTTCATTCAAAAGGGTAGAAAACTTCCAAGTATGAAGAGCATTTGCATAGTGGATGGTTTGAGGATAGCCTACAGCAATTTTTTAAAATGGTATGTTCAGGAAATTAAAAAAATCTTATCTGAATAGTTGAATATCTGATTTTGAAATTAAGTCATGTATTTACTGCTAACAGTGTATAAGGCTTTCTTCCATAATCAGTTCAAGCAGCTTTTACGTTGCCTCTTCTCCAGTGAAAGTGTATTCAAGGACGCCTTTGTTTCAGCAGCATTTTGTTCAGCTTTTGTTTCATGTGAATTACACAAAGCTTTCTTAGAAACAGTCTTTTGTACATTAAAAAGGGAATGAGTCTGAAATAGTTTTTGATTAGTGGAATGTGTTCTGTATGGTTGTTAGAAGGAGTACCAGGTGTATGACCATTGAAATGTTCTAGGTAACTGGATTCTGCTTACTAGTGGAGACGGGGCTGTGGCTGTCAGCAGAGTGCTTCATTGTCACTGTGTGATTTCACACAGTGACGTGGGTGGCTTTCATACCTTGGTTTTTATTGTTAGGCTGTTTTGGATTCTCTTTCATTTACCAGAATGTTTTAGGGTGATATATAGCATTTGCACACCTTTGTTTCCTGGAGGAAATTTCATTCTCTAGGGCATTTGTTAGTGAGATCTTATCAGAATAGACACCTTGTGCTTTATAAGAACGATTTGTCCTCTTACATAGAGGGATATGATACAGAGCAGTAGTTATGTTATGAAGAAACTGCCTTTGAAAAGATGAAAAAAGTGTTGAAAGGAGGTAAAAATGTCACTTGACTTGCTTGTGAAATAGTGAAGCAAAACGATCTGTTACCAATCAGTTAGGATCATTAACAGTGAAGGGAGAAGAAAAATGTGTTTCCATGGAACATAATAACTGCTAGGCTGATAAATATTTTCTCCCTCCAAACACTTCTGCAGTTACAAAACATCAGTGTAACACCGCCCACATACCCATGAAACCTGAAGTCTTATAAATACAGAATTTGCCTTCTTTGTTTCATTCCAGTTATTTTTAAGAAAATATAAATCTATGTGCATCTCACTATGTGCTTGCTACCAGTGACTGAAACCAATCATATTTTTAATCTTTTTGGGTCTTAGCTTCCCCACATCTGAAACACAAGAAAGAACTTCCAAACTCTACCTGTGTAGTAAGAAGACCAATTATAATCTATAACATTTTGTAGGGAGAACTGATTTTTCTTTCTTCATATTAGGATATTTGCCAGTAGCCTCCTGTCTGAAAGCATGGTCCTGTAGTATTTAATATAATGAGAATGAGCTAATAAATTACTGAAATTTTTTTAAGAGAGCTTTGTTTTTGGAGTACAAATCTACTGCCTGTTATCTGAACTGCCTTGAGGGGTGATGGAAGCTTGTTCCCCATCTAAAGCAATTTTCATTAATACATCAGAGTAAGGAATTTGTTTTATTTTTGGCAGGGAAAACAAAACCCTATAAAAAAAATGAGACTGAGAGGTTGAGTTCACTATCATCTTATTTCCGCCCCTCTCCCTTTTCTTTCATCAAAAAGGATTGAGTTGTAAAAAACAATTGAGGATTAAGATTTGTTTGCAAAGTAATATTAGCCTGCACTCACAGTAGTAGCATTCATTGGCTTGATTTATGCATATTTCTTCGTGAAAGTATAATTCATGTGGTGTTTTTCATAGAGCAGGTACATGCAAATGTAGACTAAAAGGCATTTCTGGTCGTTCCATCCCATCTTTTGCTATTGATACAACCAGATTAGGAAACTTTCATGAAGATAATACTATCCACAGTACTGTGTAGACCTGCCGAAAATTCTTCACCAGAATTGTTCTGTTGTTTCTGTTGTTTCTACTTTACTTTGTAGTACTGTAGATCAAGAATATTAAAGACTAAAATTTCTTGGATTACAGGTATTAAACAGGTACTGAATTTTCCTTACAGCTGTACAACAGCATGAGGAAAAGCATCCTGCCATAGGAGAAGGCAAACAGGGACCACGAGTGCCCTGTAGCTCTGCATTCCCAGCTGAACTGCAGGGGGCATAAGGATGTAAAATCTACTGATGTTCATCACCTTGCTCCTTGTGCATACACGAGGCTGCCACTGCAGCTCAGTGCATGCCTAAAATGATGAAGGGATTGTCAGCATAAGCTTAATTAGAAATCTCCGTCTGTTGCGTTGAGGGAATAGCCTTTTACTGGTTTTACAGAATTTGGCAGAATGAGTTTGAGAAGCTATTGTTTAGGATTAGGGATCAGGGTCAAACAAGGATGAGACATTTCCTTGGAAGAAGTTAAATGCTTCACTGTATCCGTGTTTATTTTTAGAGTAAAATTGCTTTATGACTTCCTAATGAGCTTAGAAGTTGACAAGGATTTAAGCTGTCTCGTGAAATACCCTGAACATTGAGAGATGTCACATTAGCTATTCTGAAACACAACAATTTCACCTGGTGTACTGTTTATCTGTCTGATTAGAATTTCTATCCCCCTAGTTAATATTCACAGAAAGCATGTTTAAGGGTACCTTATGTTTTCCTTATTCAAGATGAGTGTGAAGAAATATCAGGAGACATCCTGCCTTGCATTTTGAATTGTCAGGAGGAGGGGGAGCCACTGCTGTGTTGCGATTGTTTGTGCTGCTTTCCCACTGATAACTAAATTGACAATCAGCTCCAGTGTCCTGAGCAATGTGGTTTAGAATAACCAGAAATGCGGGCTATTTATCAGCAAATAGCAGTATCACTGAGTGTCAGTGCAGTTCAAAATGGGGTTTAACAGTAAATTTCCTGCAGAGGCCAATCACGCCTTCCTTGTACAATACAAATGATCCTGTGCTGGCATTATCATCTTTTCAAGACTCACAGAAAGTTCTGTGGGGTTTTCCAGTGAGGCGCTGAGATATTGTCTGTTTCCATTTCCTAGTGTTTTCAGCCATCCTAAAGCCAAAAGCAAATGAAGAATCCCAAGGGGACCTTCTTTGTCAGCTGAAGATGAATCAGTGTGGCCAGCGCGAACAGTCTTGTCCTCTTTCCTTGTCTTTATCAACCTTAGATCTAATAGAGATGGCGACATCTGGGTTGCTGGTAGCAGCAAGAAATATGTATGTGTATGTGAACAGAAGCATTCTGCATTTAAAAAGGAAGGTGGAACTTAAAGTACTGTTAAATCTGAACCAAATGCCTGTAAAAACATGTGAGTCACTATGTGCTTCTGATTGCCCCACCACAAGCTCGTTGAAAATTGTTTTTGTTAGTTTTTTTCCTCCATTGATATATCTTACTTTTATGGCATCAGGCTGCTTTTTGCCGTTGGATTTGTATCACTGTAAGAAAATACAGAGGTGAGATTAAAAGAAAGCATCAAAGAAAGATAAAGGCTACTTTGAAAAGTGACTTCTAAAATACAGTGAAATTTAGGTACATAGGCAACCTTGATGCAACTTGTCGTTTATAAACTGTGTACGAGTGAGAGAGGTGGAGTATTTTGGATGTAAATAAGTAATGGACATTTTGGGGTAACTGGACTATAATCACTTTGAAAATCAGCAATCCTTAAAAGATCAATTAAGTGTTGTGCTTTCTATTGGTACCATTCAACAAATGAAACCTTTTTTTAATGAATAATGAAGAGGGGAGTGACTTAATAATATTTTTTAACTCAGGTCATGAGATGAGATGGTCACTAAAGATCTAAGTACTCTTGTTTGTTTTCTTGATAGTACACTATTGAAGACTGTTGTCGATCATTAATTCTTCTTTATGATGCTTAAGGTAGGCTCGGTCCCATGCTCTTACCAGTCCTTAAAGGCTTCCACTATTTCAGCAGCCTTTTCTTGCTCTTTGTATCACCAGTAATGCCCATTAACTGGCAAAGTGTCTCTCTGGGACTGAAGGTACCTCTAAAGGTGATAAAGGGAAACACAGTATTTGCAAGAATCTAAAATACCTTGCAGAACTTGCCAGGCAGTTTCTGCACTTACATACTTCAATTGCTTTCTTAAAATCTGTTAGTTGCCTTTTAATTATTAATCTCCTCTTCCCCTCAGGACTCTATTAAGTGGCTTCCCAAGTCTCCTAAACTATACAGTGGCCATAACTGGAGCTCCCAGGGTTCTCGCTGGGCCTCGTTGAAAGGAAAGGAAGGTTTTCATGGTGGTAATCTGTACAAATTCAGCTCTGCTAATGGAAAATGGAGAGAAGGAAGGATCAGTCCCGAGCAAGAAGCAGAGGAACTTGAGGATCCTGATGATGTAAGTAGTCTTGAAATCAGGAGAGGTAATGTGTCTATGAAGAGGCTACAGCTGCTCACAGTGCTGTGCAGCAGAGCACTTTGGGTTTGTGCATTGCTTATACTCTCATGTCCTTGCTTGTGCAGAGGTTACAGAGTTCAATGTTTTATTCCTTTAGTTTGCTTGCAATTAATCCATCCAACCCTCAAGAGTACAGTTCAACCTGCAGGTTAAGATGAGTAACCTGAGCAATGATGAGACACGTTTTTTACTTTACTCCTACTTATTAGGCAGTTACCAACCTCCCTCCATCTCTTTCAGGTAAGTAGGTTGTTGGCAGCACTTGGGTCTCAGTGTCTCCCTGGGCCTGGATGGTAGAAAAGTGAAGTTGCAGTGCTCCTCCACTGCGTGTTTTGGGTGGTGCCCTTTCAGGATGCTGTCTGTGAGCCCCTGCCTGCTGTAGTTTCTCCAGCCTGTGTCTGCCAGGTGTCTGTCACCTGTGTGGCAGCCTGGCTGTCCTCTTGGTCCTAGCCTGGGAAAGGAGGTTGTGATTGCACTCTTGCAGTCTGTCCCTTTCAGGGCATTGCTCACCATTCTTCCTGATGTTTGCTGGGAGATGAGGGAGGAGTTGGGGCTCCTGCTCCTCTTCCAGGACCTCTGCTTCCTTCCTAGTCCCTGTGAGTGCTGCTGGTGTGCCCACTCCTCCAGTGCACAGTCCTGGCTCTTGCTCATGGCCTTCCTCCCTGGCACCCACAGCACCACAGCACTGCAGACGTGTCCAGGTTAGTCAGCCTGGCACTGTAAGGAGGAATCTCTCTCAAGAGAAGAAAGGTAATGAATGTTTTATGTGAGTTAAAGCTAAGCAAATTCCCTTTTAAGTGAAAATAGGAAGCAATCATGCCTTGTATGCTTTCCCTGGGGCTGGCAATGCTTCTTTCCATCCCAACCAAAAAGAGATTGTGGGAAAGTGCCAATATCGATTGAAAAATAAACTGTCCAGTGGGGTTCTGCACAGCTGTTCAGGGTAATGCCACTGCTTTTTATTTCTGGTATTAAACGTCCAAGCTTAGAAAAACACATGTGGGGCTTATTTTCAGAGATGTTGATGTGTGTTTGCTGCACCATTTTACTGCTAGCAGAAGACAGAAGGATTTGGACAATATGAAGATCTGATTTGACCTTAACCCATCAAATTAGGGAGAAAAAATCAGCTAAATATAAATAAAGTGTTCATAAAATGTGAACAGAATTTGGGCATTGTGTCTGAATTTCATGTAACCCTTCGCCAGGAATAACTGATAGCTGGAAAACATCACTACATTTTGCAGTCAAACTTCTCTGAAGTTTTAATTGTTTGGTGGATGTATATTAATTGTGTATTTCTCTTTTCAAGCCCTTGTGGTTTAGCTAAGCGTAGGGTGACACTGTGAGCTCCTCACTGCATCTCAGAGTAGGTTCATCCTAGAGCCAGGCTTCAAAGTGGGCTTTAGTATGCATCACCTTTGAGGTTCCATTTCCAGAGGATTCCTAAATCACTTACGTTTGCCGGTCTCCTCTCACTACCATTTGCAACTAAAGTCACTCCAATGACTGAAACGAAGTCTTAGATACAAAGACGTAAGGTTGGTCCCTCTCACTCCTATGCTTCCAAAAATGGAATGTGAGCTTTGAGGAACTATTGAGAAATGTTTCATTTTCTGTATGAAAATATCTTTCCTTTGCCTTGTGTGTGTGTGGTTCCTTCCCCTGGAACAGTGGATTCATGCTAGAGGGCCGCCAGAGGCTGCCCAATATAGTCTTGTTCTCGTGCTCTGTCATTTTCACAGGGCAGTGCAGGGTTTATGCACATACGGATATATATGTGTTACATGTGCTTGGGCATGCCAGGGAATATAGTGAAAGGCTCTGCAAATCCCAGTCCTCTCCCTGTTCCCACAATTTCAACCCCTGTGTTGAGGGAAAAACATGCCCAGAGAAATAATGGTAAAAGAAATCCTTGTAACTTTGCTGTAAAGTTCCAGTTTTGTCTTCAGTGAAACTAATTCTATCATACAACAATGTGAGAGTGAGGAATAAATTCATGTTAGCCCGGGTAAGGTCTGTGTTTCAGATTCTCCTTGCTGTTGCTGTGTTTACTTTTTTTATCTTTAACCCTCAGGAACCTATTTCCAAGTTTTCCAGCAGCCTTTTTGATAGCAATGATAGCCTGCGAGATCAAAGAAATACCAGAAAAACGCTTCAAGAAAAGCACAAGTTGGCAATGAAAGGGAAGACTCTTCCAGGATCTAGCGCTAGGTTGCAGCCACCTGTCTCAGCAGCAGGCAGCTTCCCCAGCGAGAGCGGCCGGATCCCGGAGGAGCTGCGGGTGCTGGATGTGCCACAGCCCCCGCTGAAGGTTTGGAACTGCTGCATGGGCTGTGCTTGCTGCTGGGGGCCTCTGCATGTCTGTGGGGCAGTCCCTGTGGCTGTGGGGGAAGCCCTCTTGTGTGACACAGTTTATGAAAGATGCAAAGAAGGGGGGACATTGCATGGCAGATGTCATGAGGCTTACCTTGAAGAGAGTAAGCTGAGGGTTGTCCTTGCTCCCCATGGCTTATATGGAAAAAGAATTTCCCTTTTAAAAACCCCAACAAAGCAAACCTTCCTTGTAGCCATGCATCTCACTTTATACATCCAGCTTTGGTATTGTGAGTCAAAGGTACGTACAGATGGGCACTGAGCTAAGTCTTTGTTCAGTCCATGGTTTCAAAGCGGTGGTGACAAGTCTTGCATGTGCCTGTGTTGAAGCATAGCACCATTTTTCTCTGGGCTGGGCTCTCCAGGGGCATGTCTGCTGGTGTTCAGAGTGGGAGCTAGATTTTTCAATGCTCATATAATTGGTAGGCAAGGTTTTTGATTAATCAGGCCACTTACCCATTATAATTCTTTTCCAGGTAACCATTACTGTGTGCAGTCAAATGGGGAGTCTTGGTATTAGCATTGCTGGTGGAAAGGGCTCATCTTCATGTAAAGAAAGTGATGAGGTGCATTTCATTATCCAAAATTTATCTAGTGATCATTAGGAATAGACTGATAAGTAGTTCCTTGAGTTATTGTGTTTTGTTGTTTTCTTTCTGAGATTGTCCTTCATGTAACATTACAGTTTTTGTGATAAAGCCAACAAAGGTAAACATAACTTATTTCCCAGAGTAGGATCTGGCATTCGATTTTGATGGGGAAGCTCCAGAAGGGATGATTTGGTAGAGAAACACAAATGTAACCAGTGATTTTGCAAAGGCAGCCTGATGGCTGAAACACTGTTGTCTAATTTTCATTTTCTACCTCAGTGTCGGGTCACTCCCTTGGCAATCTACATGCCTCTCCCATCTCATTTGCTCGTTCCAAGGAGCTAACTTGATTTGAGAGAAATATTTCACACATCTTCTCACTAATTTATCATTTAAATAAATCTTTGTTTTCTAGTCTGTTCCCCATGGCACAGTGTAAACAATTACTGACTTTTGTTCATTGTTGTGTGTGTCAGCCATGGAGGGTTCTTGTTTTTTGTCTTGCTAATGTGCTAAGGCATTTAGTTTTTAAATTTATAGAGGGAGCAGAACAATAAGTCTTGAAAATTAATTACTTCTCATTTGCTTTTTACATCTAAGAACAATGGGAGAAACTGTCACGTCTGAAACCTATGTTTTGTGTTACCAGGGGATCCTGATTGCACGGCTGCCAAAAGATGGTCCATCAGACTTGGCTGGGGTACACGCAGGAGACAGAGTGGCTGAGGTAGGTGGGTCGTTTGTTACTGTGGAGTGTGTTCTCTTGTTGTTGTCTTTAAATCAAAGAGTTGGGGAATTTGAGATCCAGATCTAGGCTTTGCCTTAGCTTTTTAGATACTTGCCATTATGAAGAAATTATAATAACATTAAATTGTTGTATTCCTTCTTGTTATGTTCTGGTTGTCAGATCTTTATGTTCAAAGTGCTTAACAAAATATTATTCACTTAAATGAATGATTTACAAAGGAAAATAATGGTCTTAGTAAGCAGTTATGTAAGCATAAATGCAGTTGTACTTGATCCAAGAAGCTTTCTTGTGACATGGTATTAGATTTACTAGATGAGTTCATTGCAGTTGTAACAAAGAAATATAAAGTAGATGAGCTTGTTTCCCCAAGGTAATTTTTGGTGGGAAGAGAACAGCTCAAAATAACTCCCCTGATGGAGGCTTACAGTGTCAAGTGCCAAGGGATGAATGTGCCTCTCAGGCTGCTCCACCTCAAGCCTCATCCTTCCTAGCAGAAGCCACATTCTTGAGCTTCAGAGTTTCCCAAGAACAATGGGGGAAAAAGGTCACGTACAGTTTTGTAATACATACTTTTGATGTAGTTTGGTTTCTACCTGCCGCGAATGGTGGAGTAGGAAGAGATCCTCTACAAAATTACTTCAACGTGAAACTGGTCCATATTTTTTTCAGCTCTTGTTCTCTTAAACTGTCATTTATACTTGCTTCTGTTAATAGCCTTTACTTCAGCATGCTCCATGTTGAATTAAGGTGGAATAGAGCAAGCAATATTACATGTCTGTTAAATAGTCAGGAATAGCGATACAATCTGTATCAGCCAAAGACTATTTAATGATCAATTAATCTACTAACTTTGTAAAACTATGCTACGGACTTACTAATAAAAAGTGGTGTTCCATAATATATAAATATTGTCTTAATTTAACAGTTCTTAAAAAGTTAATTATAGATAAAAATCTGTATAATTTTACATTTTTTTCTTTTATGAAAGGTATTTTAACAAATGTGAGAGGATGTAAATAAGTCTCTACATATTTCACATTATCAGATCACTGGGGAAAAAAACCCCCAGGATTTTTAGTTGCTATACCTTTACCTTCTGAGCAGAGTTTCTGGTCAAGGTAGTATCTTAAAAATCAACCCCATTGCTCAGGTTACTCCATGAGGCTATAACTAATTTCTTACTTTGAGGGCTATTTGGAATATACTAGCTTTTAATGTCTGTTCACTTAATCAGTAGCGAAACAAGTGAAAAATAGAAGGAATTTCCGTTCCATGCTGTTCTGTCCTGCTGTTATTGTACAAATAGTTAGGATTTCTCCATCTCCCACAAGATGGCAGAATCATTCATCTGTTTAAAGAATATAGAAAACAACTCTGCTTTTTGTGTGTGTGTGTGTGTGACGAGAAGGAATTAATGCAATCAAGCGTGCTATAGAAATACTAATGTTTTGACCACAGGACTAATCTAATTTGTGTACAAATAACGAGCATTTTTCTCTTGACACTATGTGTTACAACTTCTTATCCTTGAACTGATAATTTCAACAGTTCAAATATAAAATTCACCAGAAATGGGAAGCAGCAAGAATTTCAATTTTATTTGCTTTTGTTGTACAGCTACATGTAACAATAGGGCCAGGTGTTTGTGTAGTAACTTGAGAGGGAGGGAGGGATGGAATTGCTCTTCTTAAACAGCATTCAGAATAAAAATACGTTTCTGGTGTTTTCTTTTAAAGGCAACCTTTGTTTCAGACCCTGCTGCCCTTGGTGCTGGTCCCACTGAAGCTTCCCCCAAGGGCAGCCCCTCCCCGACAGTCAACCATGTCATAACAGTAAGTATGATGGCCCCAGTGAGCAGCAAGTCACTCTTAACTTAGAAATTTGTGTCGTCTGTCATTAATGCTAATAAAGGCTGGCACAGAACTTGTCAGATATCAAAGATCAGAGACCCTACCAAACGCTGACTTGGCTGTCACTGCAGCTGGGACACGGCTTCTGGAGGAGCTCAGCTCCTGGGTGAGCACCCGTGTAGCAGAGCAGAGCTTTTGAAGCACTCTGGTTTGAGGACTTTAGAGTGGTGTCCATTCCCTCCAGTTTAAGTCATTGTTCTGTTGTCTGGACTCTGTCTCTAGCTAATGGAAGGAGCAGCATTTCCAGGGTCCCTCTTTTAGGAGGGAGAGGGTGAACTGCTACCTGAAGGTGACCATTTTCATCTTTTGACTGGAGGGGAGAACTTGTGTCCCAGGCTAAGACATGCCTGTATTTTAGGTGACTGATGAGCGTAAACCTACTGTACATGTCACAGAAAGAAACAGCAGAGCCTGCAGGGTGGCTTTTAGAAATCCACTTTTTTTAACTTCTCTAGCAAGTTCAACTCTCTGAAGTTCAACTACCCTAATCATGGTCATCTATGTGCACACCTGAAACTATGGCTTTACTAGGAATAAGATCTAATAAGATCAAGGAATCTGAATAATTAAGGTCAAAAAGCATCTTACTTGTGTGGAGCATCAAGTACCAAGAAGCAACAACTGTTTGTCCTACAGAAAATGCCAGAGGAATGCTTTGTTTGATTCCTCTTCTTTCAGCCTTTTTTTAATCTTTCTCCATGAATACCATTCTCAACCCAGCTAATGGCCAAAAAAAGAAGAAAGTTTGTATATTATATAAAAGACTATAATCAAAGACCATATCAGTTTTTATTAACTCTTTAGATAACGAATGTGATTTCTTAGTTGACTGAAAAAGTGAGCAAATAGATCATGCTACTGTTTTTCTCTGATTTCCTCTGTTAATCACTGAGAAGTATTGAGCTACAGTTTTTGTCCATGAGATAGACTAAGAAAGGTTTTCTCTTCTATTAGTTCCTTAAAGAAATTTATTTTGAGGTCTCTGGCCTGCAAATGTTTCATCCTGTGAAACATTTAGACTAGTTTTATTTTCCAGCTGAAAACACTTACATCAGTTTGAGGGTTTTTTGTCCAGCTTTACCTGGTAGCTGTTTCTTACCGTCTATCAGCACTGCAGGAAGCATGAGGCTTCCTGTTAGAGGAACCACTGTTGAAAGGATTTATTCATACATTGGTGGTGTCCTGGATCTGTTGCAGTAGTATCTGACTTTCAGTATTTTCATCCAAAAAGAGGAAATTATTGCATTTTTATGTTGTATGCCTTCCTTTAAAGTTCTTCAGCTGTGTGGGGGGAGGAGGCAGATTAGACTGAGCTACTTAATTTAGAGCAGAGTACTCAGAGGGAGTCAACTGGCTGAATATGTTCCCAGTGTCAAAAGCAACTGATGTGCAAGTTCTTTTGTGAAGAAATGTTTGTGTTGCTGTTTTTTTTTTTCTTTTTTGGAATCAAAATCCTTTTGCTGTAGCAAATTATATATGTTATTGCCTGTAACCTGGAGGAGCATTCATCGGTTTTAGGGATTATGGGCTCGTGGAAAGTATCCTGCTGACTTGGGAGTGCTCAGTTTCTCATCTGTTCTCACTTTGAAGTCCCTCTTATTCCACAGTAACTGACGGAAATCTTATTATCTGAAAAATATTTAGAGCCTGGCTTCTCATGGAGGACTTGCTTTACATGTTCAGATAAGCAGGTGGCAGTAGGACCTTAATGCAGAATCTTCTTCTGTGCTAGGAATACAGGAAAGTTCATTTCCTTTGTGTTTCTGATCAGGTTTCAATAGAAGATGGTTGTGTCTACATCAAGGGAGGGAAGGATTGAAGCACAATGGCAGAAAAACCAGAGACTCCTATTACTATTCTGCAAAAACTGAATATGTGCCAGATGGTGTCATCTTTCTTCTCCCTCTCTTCCATGTCTTCATCCTGCCTTCCAGCAGATACAGTCTTCATCTGTTTATTTTTATTGAATTTTAATAAACATCCTCTTTGCATATGCTCTCTGTGATAATATTTGTCTCATTCTTGCTAGGCACAGCCCACCCTGTCTCTGAGCCTGCTGCTCTGGCATTACAACAGGCAACGCTGCTGCCAGCTTCAGGTTTCCTCTCTGTTTTCCACAGGCTTGGTTGCTCTAACTGCCTCTAAAAGGCTCATTTAATTGTTAACTCATCCAGTCAAACTCAATTTCAAACCCTTTGTGCCAGCTTTAAGATTTCATGACAGTGTGAATGACCAGTAATTAATTGGACAAATGAAATGTTCTTTCACAGTGAGTCATTGTTTTGCAAAGGAAAAATGAGAATCTTCCTTGGTTTTAACTATGACGGAGTGTTTTGCTGACATGTAGATAGAGGCCTCAGAACTTTAATTACAATTAGATAGTTTTTACAATATTTTATAGACTTGCCTTAGTTATGCTAATCACACCTCAAAATATGTAAACATTTTTTTGCTTTGTTTAATATGTATAGATCTAAATAAAAATACTTGAATTGAAATTAAACCAAGAAAAATCAGGGATATAAACACATGCCCATGCCGAATTTAACAGAAAGAACTTAAACTTGGATTCTGGATTCTTCCAGAATTTCCAGTTCTGTTATTGTTTCCTATTCATTCTCTCAAACATAGAGCCTACTCTTCACAATCTTTCTCCATCATAAATATTTTCATTCAAGCTGTGACTGAAATTCCCAGTCTGACTGATGGAGAGTGTTGACAGGTTTCAGCATGTTCTATCATTTCATAACATGCATTATCATGCCATCTTCTTTGACTCATTTTTGGGGTTATCAACTTAATAAGGATATTAGATACTTTGTAATTAATGTCAAGTCTTCAAGATATTTTAATCTAGTATTTTACTTAAATTGTTAGTATATTATTTGATTTAATTTTATTCCTCTGCCCTGGTAATGTCCTCAATTATATTTTTTCATATAGTTCACCGGGGTACAAGTGTCACTGATGTTGGGATTTTCAAGGAAGGTTAAAGTAAGAGTTACCAATTAAAAGTGATTGTGTGAATAAATAAATAAAAGTGCAGCTTGCAGTACTGGAAAAATCGAAAGAACTTCTTCAGGCTAAAAATGCCAATTTTTTGGCTGCTCCGTTAAAAATACAGAGTTGCCAAGTGTTCCTAAATCTGCTGAGTAAACAGACAAGTGTATTAGAATGTGTGACATGTATCAAAATGAAATCCTCTTGTGCCTGCAGAAAGTGCATAAGCAGATACATCATCTCCCACAGTATGCAATTGATGGGTTTCTGCCTTCTTCTCATATTGTTCATATGCAAGTCATGAGAAATCTTACATGGATGAGAATCCCAGCAGATCTATCCTCTTCATTTCCAGCTGATAAAGACTTTTCAGGAGAAAAACCTTGATGTACTTACATTAGTTAAAAATCTTCAAAAATCTAATTATCAAACTCTTTCTTTATTCATCTGACTGTGTTAGTTCTAAACATATCAGAAAATTGAAATCATACAACATAAAATAAAACTTTTTTCTTGTTTCTTTAGTCATTGTCTTTGTTCAATTTTAAAAGCAAAGCCAGTGGAGTACTCAGGTCAGAGAGGCAGTGTAAAAAGGAGACAACTACAGTAAGATTCAGAATGTCCCTATCATGAACAAAGCCAGGTTTTTTCTGAAGCTTGTTTCAAACAGTAAAGACCTTGCTCACATCACATACAGTGTTTGACTGACCTATAGCACTGTAAGATCTACTACTTCAAGTTTCTTATGAGGAACTGCTTTATCCCTTCTCCAAAACATTTTCATGATTCTTTTAATCTTTTCAGGTAAGGGTGTTGGTGTTTTTATTTTTTTTGTTTTGTTGGGGTTTTTTTTCTATTCTGATAAGCTAAGTTAGTTTTAGAAGTCAGGAATCTAACTCTCCACTACCTTGCATCTTGTGCAGGTTTCCATGCGTTTGCAAAGAAGCCTATGAGGCTTGTTGGTTTAGCTAACCTTAGTCATCGTGTGAGCTCCAGTGGAGTGTAAGCACCCATGTGCTGTGTGATCACCTCCTCCATTTCATCTCCTAGTTCGCTTCTGCTTTTATCTAAGCAACTGAGTATTTCTGAGTCACGATGAAAGATGGAAGATAAAAGGTGTGTGTTGCAGACACTGTGTTTGCCTCCATAGTGCAGTGGTTAGGGAACTTATTTTGTGAATTCGAAATTAAGTTCCTGCTCCCAACAAATGCTTCTGTTTGCACAGTGTATCTTGTCCCTCTCTTTCTTTTAAGTAGTTTTCTCACAGCACTCAGTCAAAACTGACTCATGTCAAACTTTTAAGTTCTTGGATTTTGCAAAGCTAGTAATTAACAATGCTAAATAGAAAAAACCTTTAAAAACGACAGGACATTAATTGATGTTTTCAAGTTACCATATTAAAATACCACCAAGTTAGAGAAAAAGGATCTACAAAGTGAGCTCATCATATGGTAGACAGTATAAACACTGCAGACCACATAAGCGAAAACATACAAAAGATGGATAGACTCAAGCAAGGTACCTTGAACTGTGCTGTAGGACATAGCATATTATTTGAGAATGAAAGAGAATAAGTATTTAAAGAACTACACAAATGATAAGCAACATGTCCCCTTGTAAAAGGCATCCTCATGGACTCTGCAGGGGTACTGCAGGGGAAGAGACTGTACTGAGTTCCTGCAGGCTTTCAGATACAGCCACTGCCTTTCACAGGGGTGATGAGTTTTCTTCAAAAAATCAAAGGGTTGGTAATTGGGACCACGGGTAGCACTGCTTATGGGGCAGTGCCTTTTAAGTCTCCCGATGTTGATCAGAGCAATGCATTTTCTTCAATGTTTTCATAGCATCAAGCCATAAATGATTACACAGAAAGCACTGCTATGAAAATCTGTAAATCAGGTTCCAGGGTCAGGGAAGTCACTATCCAGTGGTACATTAGAAGATGAAAGAAATGGAGCAAGGACAATTTTTCATACACAATTTGAACAGTATAAAAGCCTTTTGTGCCTGACAGCATTGCAGATATGACATGATGAAGATTGATCTTCCATTTTTTGTAGTGAGTTTGACAGAGCTCCACCTTTCTTGCCTTGTGCGTTGCCATTGGGAGGCACTTGGCAGAGAGCAAGAACAGAAAGGAGCTTTGCTCTAAATGTGACATGACCAAATGTTGTATATACTACATGCTGGAAGGCAGATGAAACATGCAAGATGTTCTCTTGCTATTCCAAGAAGTACAGAAAATACCCAGTTTTAAAACTGAGCTGTTAAATATATCAACATCTAGAAAATTCCCACAGAGGAAATTTTCATGGAATCATAGAGTGGTTTGGGTCGGAAGGGACCTTTAAAGGTCAGCTTATACCCCCCTTGTAGTAAGCAGGGACATCTTCCACTAGAATAGGTTGCTCAGAGCCCTGTCCTACCTGTCCTTGAATATTTCCAGGAATGGGGCATCTGCACCTCTCTGAGCAACCTGTTCCAGTGTTTTCCAGCATTGTCTAGTTCACTGACTTCCAGGAAATTGTGCTGAGCCAATTTAGATTTTGGAGGAAATCACTCTGCACAGTGCGAGAATAGCAACAGGGGAGAGAGATGGGCTGGTGGGGTGGCTCCTGCTCAGGGCCCTCTCCAGGCTGCTGCGCACAAAACTGAGGCAGCACTTCCAAAAGCATGGTGCCAATGCTCCTCTGTCAGTGCTTGAGAGTAGTGTGGCTGCTCCAAGCGTAAGGATGAACTGAATTATGTGCTGCCCTCTCCCAACCCCAAGCTACAAAAGGTGTTGTCATGAGCCAGTTGCTCCCCGAGTGCAGCAGCACAGGTCACACAGCTCTCCTTGTGCATATCTCTTCTGTAGCCAAGAGTAATGAGGTGCTTCCTCCACGCCTCACCAAAGATTTATCTTCCCCGGAGTGCAGGAGAGGTTTATACCTCTCTCTCCACCCGACTTCACAATTTCTGGAGTTTGGCCAGAGGTCAAGCACAGCAGTAAAATAGCATTGTAAAGTGCCAGGGAAAGGGATGCAGCCAGGGATTTCCATGACCAGGAGAGCTGAGGGTGCACCGTAAAACACATGCTGGTTAAAACGTTCCTGATATGCTGTAGAAGGGGAGCAGTGTTGAATGCCTGGACGGCGTTTCCAGATTCACGTGTTTTCATACACGCAGCTGCGCATCAGTTGCTGCCGCACGCCGCTGTCCCAGCTGCTGTCCCGGCTGCACCCTGGCTGCTGTGCCAGCTCTCGCCTGGCGGTGGGGTTGCTTGTGAGTAATGAACTCACAAGGAACTAATTAGATCTCTTTATCTCTCTTTGACTTGTATTTCCTTGTTTCCTTTTGGGGAGAAGGTTACTTTTATTTATTGTCCCTGACATCACTTCAACTTAGAACACCATCGGATGCCGGTTTGTCGTGAACCGTGCAGCAGCAAATCTGCCCCTTCTCTGCTGTTCTGTTGGACGCATTTTTGCATCCTCTTTTAAAAACGTTTACTTAAAAATCCAGCTATGTAATATTTTCTTAGGCATGAGTAAGAAATGCCTTTTTTTACTAAATTCGATTTAGACAGTTTCTTCTATGAGTACAGTCATTATCAAATGTGACCTTTTGTATCTAGCAAAGGCATGTTTTCATTGTTTAGTGAGAAGTCTAAATTTTCTGTTCAGGTCTAAAAAATTACTTCCATCTCCAGTGATAATAAAACAAGTAAGACTGAGTATGAAATCATAACATTATTCATGAGGTTTATGTAAACCCTTGCACATGTTCTCAACTGTGTTGATAATTTTATTTTCCCCTGTTTTACCCAGTTAAAAGGTACCATCCTTAGCACTGGAGTCAGTGAAGATCAGCTGTGAAGTCAAATTTTAAAAATGCACACTATTTAGATACACGGAGCTGAGCTAGGCAGGCATCCCTATTACAGGTATTTTCTAGCTGGGGAATATTTTCTTTAGAAAGTTACCTGTTTGAACTAGAGTTAAAAGTATGTCTGGTTTTCTTCTTAAAAAAGGTGTATCCAAATTCTTTTTTCCTGCCCTTATTCCATCAAACTTTGGCCTTTCATGTGCCTTTTCACCTTCTGATTTGTAGCCTCTGTCCCAAGCAGCTGGCCTTGCTGCCAGCTGTGATTTGCCCTGTCGCTGCTGGTTATGCCTTTGATGTGAAGCTTGGGTTGTAGCTGTGACTGTTGCCTTGAGAGATTTCCTCTCTGGCTAATATTGGAATATGGACCTGTGGGGTGGGGGAGGCCAGGGGAGGGAAAGGCTTATAAATATAAAAAAGATGATGGGGTTTGTTGTGTTCAGTTTTAGTTCTGAAAAAATTATAAAATGACACAATGAACTGTCCTTTATGGGCTGTTCTGCAATGTTTTGGACAGACATTTTGATTAGAAGTAGTTAAGGAAAGCATATGTGCACATCCGGAAGTTAAAAACTATTGGATGTTAACCTGTTGGCAGGACATCTCGTTTATCTTATTTTAAGAAACTGCTCTCATCTGAAGCATCATAGCTAGTTGTGAGTTTATTCCTATCCTGTTTCAGTATGAAAGAATTTTTGCAGCCAACACTGCAGCTGAATTTCCCGGAGTTGTTTAGATGGCTTTATTTTACGTCTTCCTGCAGAGGACCAGGAGTGCACAGGTAGATCCTGTCTGTGTTCCAGTTGAAGGACTCTGACTTTCAATGAAGACTGTTAATCCCATTAAATGAGAGTGTCTGAAATAATTTGATTTTTAGTTATGCCTGATTCAAACAAAACTGAATTTTTTAGTGTAGAAAATCTTAGTGGTTATGTTAAAAAAAGTGACACAAACAAGGTAATTGAAGAAGTTTCCACAGTGAACCCACTGGTTTTACTACAGGACATGTCCATTTTGAAGTTTACTTTTTAGGCACTGAAAATGTAATTTCAGAGGAAAACAGAAAAATAGTAACTTGTTTCAAGTGCGTGCAATGCGCTTGCAATGGTTCATTTTTCTGAAAAAGTATTCTATGTATTTTGCCAGTTTGAGATTGAATAGTAGTTCCAATGTTATTTAAATAATGATATTTAAAGCATTAGGACGGAAAGTGAAGTAGGAGGAGTTTGCAATTTCAACCTAAGTATTTTAAACAAGTTCTAACGTTGCTGAGTAGCAACCAGTGGAGAAAACAATGGAATAATAGAAAATCTAGATAATTTGTCCTCCTACACCATCATCACAGTTTTTTTGCAGAATTATCTCAGGATTATCTACAGAGGATGGAAGTTTCACACCTTCCCACATGCCTTAGACAAGCAACTCAGGAAGGGAAGGGTTTTCCTTATTGCCATCCTAAATGTGTTACCCTGTCTATAATGGGCAGTGGAAATAGTTTGCTTCCTCTTTGCTGTACCACTTTTTCACATAGGAAATCTGTTCTCCTATCTTCCCTCTATTATGCTGCACCAGGAAAGGTACATTCAAATATGGGTAGTAAAGAAAAGCTCCAGGAGCAAAGCTTGTCTATTTAATAGGGTAACACTGAGGTAAGTGAAGATAAGCAGGGAAATATGAAAGCAAAGGTAAAATCCCCCCAGGATTCTGGGAGGAGAAGCACTGGGTTTGAGAAAAGGATGTAACAAAATACAATGCAAGTTTAGAGTTGTCGAGTTTTGTTACTTTCCTTTATTTGTGGGGGCTTTTTTTGTTGTTGTTGTTTTTTCATTTTTAAATAAAACTGAAAGAGGAACAGAAGCTGATAAAGCTTATATTGTGATGTTCCTGGAGCTTGGGTGAATGTGAAGGCAGTGATAGAGTGCTGGGTCCTTAGGGGATGGTTAGGTGAAGATGGAAAGGCCACTGTGGTTAGAAATGTGATGTGTGTTTGTTACATCCATTTTCTGTTGGTTTTACTTTATAGAGAAGATTAATTGGTAACTTTTGCTGCAATGAGAGAGCAACTAGAGGCCTGAGCCTCTTTTCATTGGATTAAACTTTGTGCAAATGCATTCTCTATTACTTAGTTGCATTTGCAATTGCATAATTGGCACAATCCGCAACTGAGTGTTGTTTTTTCATTGGTAGCTATGATTCAGATTTGAGGAAATAAGGGCTCCTCAGTGTCAGGCAGGCACCGAGGGAGGATGACTGGCCGCAGGGCAAGGAGCAGGGATGGTTTAGGGACAGTAGTGATATGGGGTCACATGGGGTTTCAGAGGGAGAGTGGGCAGGGAGATGTGCAGAAAGCAGAGGGACAGAGAAGACAGCTGCACTTGGACCAGGACACTGATTTGTTAGACTCAACCGTATGTCTCCAAGTCAGCGAGACGTACTGAACTCCAAGTACATGTGAGCTTCCACCTGCCTGGAGAGGGTACAGAGGGGCTGCTGTAGATCAGACCTGAGCCCACTCTTGAGAGTGCAAGTTTCCAGCCTTTGCAGCACTTATGGGCTGAGGCACTGTGCAGCCTCTGCTGTAGAAAATTGGTTGCTCATTTAGTGCTTGCTGGTTCCTCTTATCTGCAGAAACTTGAAAGATTAGATGTAAGACTTCCCCAACACCATGTATTTTGTGGAGCAGTTAATACAATTACCACAGAAATGTTGAAGGAGCACTTTTCATCAATTAAATTTACTTTATCATTTTTAGACCTAGTCCCATCATAATATTTGAAAGATAGTACGAAAGCAGTCATGAAATGTTTGAAGAAAATAATTTTTTAGAGAATTAGTTTTGGTTCCTTGAAAACTGGGGAGCAGGAACCATGCTGATAAAGAGTACTTAAAAAATGGCTAAGGTCTTTTCTTCAAAAGGACAAATAGGTACTGGTGACTCTGCATTGCTAATGAAATATATGTCAGTCATGGGGAGGTGTGCACATGTCTATTTTTGAACAGCACGGTGCAGAAAGAAGGGTCTGCCCTGAGTTTTGAACTGACAGCTCAATGAAATGCAAAGCCTGGTCCTGGATATGACTGTAGGTAACTTAGGGCACAGACCTCTGCAGTAGTTCTTGAGGTGTCAGAATTTCATCATGTGACCCAGTAAACCACCAGTATGTATAGATGGGCATTTGCTGTACTGCAAAGCAGCTGGCTGCTGGCTGTTGATAAGCAAGAAGCATCTTTCAGCAAAGAGCAGAACCATCCAGTGCAAGGAAAGCTTATAAATGATGTCACGTGTGCATGACAAAACAAATCTTCCCAGGAGCTGTTAGCTTGGCCAGTGCTTAGGATCTATATAGGTTATTTAAAGCTTATAGAAATGTGTCATTTGTAGTTTAAGCAGNCAGTACACCAGGTTATAAACTGAATTTATACCTGGTTTTAAAATTAGTTTACTTCTGTGGGAGTGAGATTCAGCTCTGGACTGACACCTGCACTTTGGTGTCTATGTGTTGTGTGCCGTCAGCTGGGGGTGTTGGAGCACATGTCAGGGGAGCCTGGGGAATAATTTATTTACTTCAATTCAGAAACCTCCTGGCTGAAAGTTCAACAGCCACAAAGCATCTATATGCTTGTGTTGTTTCCTAAATCAAATAAGGTACAGCAAGGAAATAATATATAAGCAATTGAATTGTGTGGTGTCAATATTAAATGTTCTTATGAATTTGAAGTAACTGATAAATAAGAAGTACTCACTTTCCTGAAAATTTTCATACTGCTCATAGGATGGCCACTTTATTTATTACACATTATCATATTACCTGTTTGTTAGATATATTGACTCACCCTTATATGTTTTCATTACATGTTAAACATTTTTTGAAAAGCAGTAAAAAGGAGGGTGATTTTGTGCATCAGAGTGAAATTTGTAAAAATCCATTCATTGATAAAACAATTACTGATATATTATTTGACTATAAATAAAGAGTCTGACATGTTTTTTTTCTGTTACAGCATTTAAATTAATTGTAAAGCATTGCAATATAATTCTCAAAGAACACGAAGTTCTTGTCCAAAAAAAAAAGAGAATCAAATCCATGTATGCATATTTTAATGACAATTTTAAATTGATTTTTCTCTTAATGTTTCCTTTAAATATATTTTGTCAGTAAAGAAGCCAAAATATGCAATTTTTCAAAGATCAGTAATTGATCTGCTTTATGGTTCTTAATTAACCCTTTACTTCTTTCAAGGGATGAATTAATGAATAATGAAGCTGAATTAATTTTTCATATTTACTTGTCTTTATTTTAAATTTTTTTTTTTAACATATAGAAGATATTTTAAAAGATTAGCTAATGAGAGGAAAGGGCAATTTATCCTAATTTCAATTAATTATCAATGGCTTTTTGGCATAGACAAAAAATGAAAGGAAGGCTAAGGAGAATCATCCTTTATTGGGTTTGGTAGGAAACATAGAGACAAAGGATAAGGTACTCAATGCTTTCTTTGCCTCAGTCTTTAATGGCAAGACCAGTTGTTCTCTGGGTACCAGTTCCCTAAGCTGCAACACAGGGATAGGGAGTAGCATGGAAGCCCCATAATCCAAGGGGAAATGTTCAGCACCTGCTGCACAACACCCACAGGTCCATGGGGCCAGATGGAATCCACCCAAGGGTACTGCGAGAGCTGGTGAAGTGCTCACCGAGCCCCTGGTCATCATATATTGTCAGTTCTGGCTAGCGGGGAAGGTCTCAGTTGTCTGGAAGTTGGCACATGTGATTCCCATCTAGAAGAGGGGCTAGAAGGAGGATCCAGGGAACTGCAGCTTGACTGACCTAATCTTCTATGACAAAGTGACCACTTAGATATTGTCTACCTAGACTTTAGGAAAGCCTTTGACTTAATTTCCCAGAGCGTTCTCCTGGGAGAAACTGGGTGCTCGTGGTTTGGACAGGGATACTGTTGCTGGGTCGAAAACAGTCTGGATGGCCAGGCCCAGAGTGTGGTGGTGAATGGTGCTACCTGCAGCTGGTGGCGAGTCACTGGTGATGCTCCCCAGGACTCAGCTCTGGAGCCAGTCCTTTTGATATCTTTATCAGTGATCTGGATGAGGGGACTGAGTGCACCCTCAATAGGTTTGCTGGTGACACCAGGCTGGATGGGAGTGTTGATCTGCTGGAGGGTAGGAAAGCACTGCAGAGGGATTTGGACTGCCTGGATTGATGGTCCAAGGCCAGTTGTGTGAGGTTCAACAAGGCCAAGTGCCAGGTTCTGACCTTCGGTCACAACAACCCCTCACAGCGCTACAGGCTGGGGGCTGAGTGGCTGAAAAGCTGCTCACTAGGAAAGGACCTGGGGGTGCTGGACCTCAGCTGGCTGATTAGGAGCCAGCATGTGCCCAGGTGGCCAAGAAGGCCAATGGCATCCTGGCCTGTATCAGCACTAGTGTGGCCAGCAGGACCAGGGCCATGATTGTCCCTCTGTGCTCAGCACTGGTGAGGCCACACCTTGAGTGCTGTGTCCAGTTCTAGGCCCCTCACTGCAAGAAAGACATTGAGGGGCTGGAGTGAGTCCAGGGAAGGGCAACAGAGCTGGGGAAGGGTCTGGAATATAAGTCCTGTGAGGAGGAGCTGAGTGAGCTGGGTGTATTTAGCTTGAAGAAGAGGAGGCTCAGAGGAGACCTTATTGCTGTCTACAGCTGCCTGAAAGGAGGTTGTAAAAAGGTGGGGGTCGGTCTCTTCTGCCATGTAACAAGTGACAGGGCAAGAGGAAATGAACTGAAATTGTGCCAGGGTAGGTTTATATTGGGTATTAGAAAAAGCGTCTTTATAGAAAGAGTTTCAAGTATTGGAACACACTGCCCAGGGAAGTGGCTGAGTCACCATCCCTGGGGGTAAGTAAAAGACATGTAGTTGTGGCACTTAGAGACATGGTTTAGTGGTGGACTTGGCAGTGCTGGGTTAATAGTTGGACTTTATGATGTTAAAGGTCTTTTCCAACCTAAACAATTCTATGATTCTCTATGGTGTTACACCTTTCACATGTTTTTCTCATCACCTGTTTCCCCTGTCCCTTTAAAATATTCCCTTTAAACATTTCCCTGCTCTTGATCTGATTCTTTTCTCTGAAATCTTTCGCATTTTGCTGAAGATACCTCGGATAATCCTCACACGCCCTTCCACTTCTGATGAAGATGCCGACCAGTTGCCCCCAGACCCTGATGACTTTGAGCCCGTGGAGCCTGACAGCACAGAAGGCCATGCCTATTCAGACTGTCTGAGCAGTGCTTTTTATCCTCCCTAATAAAGTACCTTTCTGGAAGGAGTTCATGGGTGGTTTTCTTTTCCATTGTTTGATTACATTTAATGTAGTACTTGAACCGCTATGCCTTATTTATAGTGAAAACCATTACGTGGAGGATGGATTTGAGCTGTGGGAGGAGAACCCTGTTTGTATTTCTTTGCCTTGAACTTTTCTTCGTCAAGAACTTGTGAACCTGAAATGAAATGCACTGGGTCAAATTATGTGAATGTCACCACATGTTTCAGTAGCCACTTGTAAGGTACCCTGCAGCACCTAAATGTAATGGAGAAAAAAGCAGGTGATTTTTATTCAGAAGGTACTTTACCCATTTGGAAACACACTGAAAGCAATTGTATAGTTTGGTGGGATTTTTAAAATCTCGTGTCCATGTTTTGCCTATACAGCTTATCCTTCTATCTTCCCCCAAGTTCTTATGATTTGTCCCTTTTAATGTCATTTTCTATGAGAATTAAAAAAAAATCTGTCTTTTAATAGTGCTGTTTTTTTTAATCCAGTGAGAAATGTTATTTGGGTTGGAATTCTGTATTTCATTCTAATGTAATAAAGAATAATTTCTCCAGTTATATCAGTAATGTGAATGTATATTAGATTTGAACAGGACTTGTATTTTATTAGATCCAAATGCAGGAGGCACCTGATGCAACTATGTACCTGAGTGAACTGAGAAGCAATTTCTTATGCTTGAGGAACTGTCTGAAACCTTTTTTCCCCCTGACTTGCATATAAGCAGAACACTTTTAATTTGCCTTACTGCAGCATGACTGTATTTCATGTATATATATGTGTGTGTGCATGTGTGAGGTAAGCATTTAAGAGCAAATTGTCCTGTACAACAGTTTTCAATCCTTTAATTCTCTTCACTGCTATTCATGTTTCTAATGCATTTTAAGCTGCTTAAGAAGAACCTTTTGGGACTGTTCTTTATTTGGGGTTCCACAGTGCTGCCTTAACTCAGAGGTGAGGTCTGGCCCTGCTAGACTTGAATGCCATGATTTTCTTTTCATGTACATAAAGTGTGCATTGATGGTTTTTATGATGTTTATACAGTTTATTTTCCTGTAAATGTAATATAGCACAACCCAGTGACCTGGTAAATCCTCATCTTTTATTCACATTCTTGGGAAAGATTTCTCAGGTGATCATTCATAAATAACTTAAATGAATGCTGGTAGCTAGCTTTTACAGAATTAGAAAGTTCCCAGGAGGGGATGGCTATCACGAAGAGAACAATATCTCCTACTAGCAAAAGGGATATTTTACTTTGAAAAGATGGATTTGCACTAACACTATGATATCAAGTCAATGGCATCCACTTTGGTTTTATTGTCTTGTACATCTGCATTTTATTTGAAGATAGCAAAAGGAATATTAAGCTAACTTCATTCATTTGCAAAATGAACATTATCTTAGAATCTGCTATGAGTTTAATATTAAAGACTGTATAATGTGCATAAGCATAGGCTTAAATGATATTGATAAATGAAATAATATTTAAAATATTTTCTTCCCATCCCTTTCCTTCCTCCAAAATAAAAAGGGTTCTTCCACCATGACTTCATGTTTGATGAATGCATGTTGCAAAATTATCAGTCTCAGAACCCACAAATGCTTTGGCAAGTAAGGTATGGTTTACTGCTGTTTTATTTTGTCTTACTAGACTGCAAAAAAAAAACCAAAACAAAACAAAACAAAAAACAAAAAAAACCCCCTCATTCAGCTGTTATAACCAGCTCTAGGCTGCAGAATAATTGTAGTTGAAAGCTAGTAAAATAAGAGTTCTGTTGAGAACTCAGTATTTTCTTTCTTTTTCCTCCCCATGCACAAGTGTTTGTTTTAGATTCTTCATTAGATCTTGGAAATCAAAACATTTTCTATCAAAATAACAAGCTTTTAACCAAGTGCTGTCACCGCTCAGATAACTTTTAAACACAGATCTTTATCTGTCATTTTTGACTGATTTTCAAGGCAAATTTCATATTGCAGTGTTGAAAACTTTGCTATGGATATGCAGCTCTACAAAATATATCAATCAAAGCCTATGCCTATTCAAGCTTCGATTAAAAAATTATACAGTGGCAGTTGATTATATTTTGCTTTTGTTCTGCAAAAGAGGGGCAGAGGTAAAGGTCAGATGTTGGTGTCTTAATCAGCACTGGGTAATGTCTCTTCTGAGGTTTGGCTGTTTGATAAGAATGGGCAGAGACAGAAGGTGGGGAGGCTCAGTGGGAGTTGGTCTGCAAATGGCAGCTCATATCCTGTGCTCTTGTTTCCTGCTGACCTGGGAGGTGACTAGAAAAAGCCACTGCCTGGCTATGGAGGAGTCCATTGTTTTCTGTGGGGAACGGGCTTCTCATTCTCAGCTGCCACATCATTTAAAAGATAACTGTGAAGGTATATAATGCTTTACTAATGTATTTCATTAGCCCAGTCTCATCACTGTTACATCCATCGTTGTGGAGGAAGGCATGGTAAACAGTACCAATCAATATGGGAGGGAAGATATTTTTGGGTAAATAATTTATTGAAGTGTATTTTACAGCCCAGGACAATTTGGTTTCCTGGGATATAGCAGTAATATTCAGGGACATCATGTATATAGCTGAAACAATGAATATCTGACAGAAAAGAGGTTTGTTGTCCCACTCCTCTCTGTACTCCCGGAGGACGGTAGATGTAGGACCTTGCTAGCACGAGGATAGTCTACTTTAAAACAAGTGACTTAAAAGACCTGCAAAGAGAAGAACACACATACAGCTTCCATGGACTGGCATGTCAGAAAAGGCTCTCAGCTCTTGGAAAAAAATTATTGTAATGTTGAAATAACCTACTTTGTTTTCATCCTCAAACATATACAAACTTCTCCCTTTGGAGAATATTTGTCATGGAGCCTCCTGCTCCCTGTACGTGACATGTAGGACTTTGCTTCCTCGCGTGCAAAGCAGAGACTTGTGGTGCCTGTGCTGTTTTCCTTTCTCCACACCTGCTATCTCCTGCACTGTGAGTGTTTGCAGAGCCAGCGGGGTGGACCGGGGAGTGACAGCAGCAGCTGTCGGGTGCTGCAGCAGGAATGTGGACCCACCTCTCTTAAGGATCAGCTTCCCACCCCTGCCTGGAAGGTAAGCCTGCTTCATACGCTTTCTCAGTAGCTCCGTCCTGCTCTTCATTTCTGCAGGGATCCTGCCATGGAATACCAGCTAGAAATGCTGCTGGGGTACTGTTATTTCCAGGCATGTGCATGTGACCTTGGGTGCGTTTGACCTGGGGTAGCATAGGGGATGCTTGCTGGCAAGGCACGATGGGGCTGAGAAAAGGGTGAGCACCAGAAATAACCTGGAAAGCTCAACTTGTGCCATCTGCTGGACTGGCAGTTACAAGTCATGGGGCAAGACTGAGTTTTGTGCTTGTTGTTCCTTTCAGCTTCTTGATTTAAGTGTGGTACAGATACTCTCTCCACATTAGAGCTTTAAAAATCGCAGTGAGAATAATTTCTGTATTAGTCTTAGGGTTTTTAACTGACATATGCGACTTAAGTAGATGGTTTTCAACTAAGTATGGTATAATTGACCACACTGGGGGCGGAATTAATACTTCTGTTGAATTCTTATGATGTGTCTGATGCTGAGCAAATGAAAGTTACAGGCTTAGGAGAGCAGTAGTGCAGATGTGTGACGTGTGGTGCAGCCACTGGCTGGCAGCCCTGGGCTACTACTGAGCCAGGCTGAAAATGAAAATGTGCAAATTTAAAGAATTGCAGGAGCCACGAGAGTGAAAACAGAGATGAGAGTGACACACAAACATCATGATACTCACTTGCTTCCTTACCCAAAAAAAGCAGATCAAATGAGCACAGAAAATACATCTCCTTAAATGCCTTATTTACACAATACTGTTGTTTGGGATATTCAGCACTTGCACCTTACAAGAAAACCCACAGCCCTCTCCTTCACCAACTTCTTTCTCTTGGCCTCTTGTTAGGTCCTGCTCTGAGAAGAGAAACAGGTGTCAAGAGACGAGTGACTGTAATAAAAAGAAGCAATTGGAAATAGCACAGTAATTTAGGCAATGCCTAGAACATGCTTTTTACTTAGCACCTGTTTGCTATGTTTTCCCTTGCGAAGTAAAACAGGAAATATACGGTTACTAACAGTGTCTCAGAAAATCCTTGGAGTAGAATAACCATTATTTCTCTGTAGGAATAAGAAATGCATTTTCATGATTATATAAAACTAAATTCTCAGGTGGTTAGGATCATGGTCTTTCTTCAGATTTAGTGATGAAATGTCATACTGAGCAAGGTGTGATAGATAATAATGTGATGTCAGCTTTTCTATGCTGTCTCCAGGGTCCTTATGTAATAGCAATCAGGCTACAGAAGAGCCCTGCATCCAGTGTTTCCTGGGTTCCCTGGTTTTAGTGTGATGACATGAAATTTGGTGTCATACTCTCTTGCATTCATAGCCTTTTTCATGTTCCCATCTCTAATGCAGTTTATTCCAACTGCCATGCAGTTGCACGGTCAGCAGCATGATGTATCCAGAATATAAATTTCCATTCATGAGAAGTGGAGATTCTCAAGTGAATGCTGTTAGATGCTTTTACAAGAAAATGTTTAAATGTTAATGGAAAACCCACTCTTGAAATGGCATTCTCTCGTCACTATCTTATGTTAACATTGTCGAGTACAGTTCACTCCATAGTCAATTCCTTGTGTCTTTCTGTAGTGATAGTCTTTGATATCAGAAGGTGAGCTGGCACACAAAAACAATATTAGTCCCTGCAAGTAAAGACTATAAACATGATTGAAGATTAGGTTTTAGGGTAGTTAGGATGAGTGCTAAGTTACATGCAGCATAAACACCAGATAAAAATCTGCCATTACTTCCTTATATATGTCTCGAGTCCTGCACTACTGGTTTATTGCACCACTGAAAGCTGCTCTTTTACCAACATGGATCTCTGTTCCCCAGCCCAAGGAGGAAGTGACTCCCCTGGGAGCCACTGTTTGGAAGCCTTCTGACATCCAGGGTCTCCCAGCTAGCAGTAGGACAGGGCTGGGAGGGCACCAAGCAGACGCAGCTGAATGTGCCCACCCGAGGTGCTCCTGTCCTCGTCTGTCATTTAAAACCATTGCAAGTGGACAGATTAATGGGAGTGGAGGGGCTGCAGGTTCTTTGCCTGCGCCGCAGGAATGGTCAGTAATGTAAGCAGCAGCATAGTGCAAGCTGCTGTTTGGGTCCCACTGAAGGCCTCCTTTGAGGTCTTTAAGTTGTGCAAAGACATTACAAAGTCCCTTGACACAGGGATAAGTTTCAGCGTCACAAAAAAGATTGTGGAGATGAGAACTTCTCATTACTGTTTGCCTTCCCACTGAAGAGTGGAGAACTACAGCTTTCCTCTGGGTATTATGTTGCTTACTCTTGCTCCTTTCATCGCAGCATTTCCAGGAGACACAGTGGGGTGTATTTTTACTTCATGATATCAAGCTCATATTTATTCACTCTGCTACAGTGGCCCTTGCAGATTTGACTGGTTCTTGCATTTGCCTTGCCATATTTACTCTTCTGCTGGCTGTCTTACACAGGTAAAAGAAAGACTAAAGTAAAACAATTGTCACTGAACTAACTTTTCCTTTGTTCTGAAGAATTTTTCAGAAAAGAAACGGCCTGCGGTTTGGGTTTTTTTATCAACTTTTCATATATAAGGTATATAGACTGCTGGGAGATGACTGGCTACCTTTTCTTCCTATCCAAGGCTCTAAAGATCACGTGAGTATAGCATCTATCAAGAAACATGCAGAAAGGAGTGTGCCTAGTTAGGGTTGTTGAAAAGTGATAGATAAAAAAAGGGCTCAATATTATGTA
>VYZQ01031674.1:59797-75231 GCA_013400655.1 Mystacornis crossleyi | reverse complement strand
GTAAAGGCAGGAAGTGGCAGAAAATCTGAACAATCTGACTGGGGATTTAGTAATTGACCTGTGTGGGAATCAAGCAAGACTCTGACGTGCTGAGAATAAGCACAGGCTGCAAAGTCTCAGCAGTGATAGACTCAGAAGACACAAAGGTTACCTAGTGCACAGAAATGCTATACTTGAGAAGCACATATGTACTACCGCCATCAGAACTATTTGGAACAATCCACTTTGTTAAAACAGAGAGCAAGTAGGGGATTCAGACAATTATTTCTCATGTTTTCTAGCCCTCCCATTTTTTCTTGTAAGTTATGTTTAAAGTTAGAACATTACCTAAGTAAACCGTCTGCACCTACAAGGACTGAATAATTTTTTTCTATTATGGCTGCTTAAGTGTAGGTATGGTCCCTATTTACTTGGTCTAGCTGTGCAGAATTGACAAAAAGCAGTCATTGATTTATCAGGTTCAAAGAATATTTTCACGAGAAATGTGCTCAAATCTTTCGCAAAGCAAATTAAAAATTTATTTTTTTTAGCTTTTATGTTGATTTTTTAAAAATATACACATGTAAGTAAGTGTTTTTCCTTTTCATCAATATTTGTCCGAAGTAACAATAAAATATAACCAGTTTCCTTTTCAATCGACAATAATGGTTTTAGAAAAATCTTACTGCGTTTTTTTTTTTTTCCATTAATGTTTCTAAATTATTTCCTTAGTCTGTTCTTACTTTTCCCTGAAGTTATAAACTTCTGAAGATCCCCTAGTGTGGTGATCTCTCTACAGTATTTTGGAACTTTCACTGGAAAAAATATTATTCTGATTTACAATAATTGTTTATGTATAAATTAAGGTGAAAAATGAATAATCCCAGCAAAAGCTGAGATGAGAAATTTGTGAGTCAAAAAATTATGAGACTGCTTCATAATTTTTTTCTCCATTACTTGACATTAGCTCAATTCGTGCTGTTCTTACATTAGGAAGCACACTATTTAACTTCTATGATTCTGTTTTGCCTTTTTATGTCATATTTTTAAAGCTTTTATAAAATTGTGCCTTTTGATTTGTATGATATCAACCTTTCGTCACTGATTTCAACATCTAGTAATATGGTAGGTGAGTAATTTTCCAGAGCCTCACTCAAAAACCTCGCTTTTTTCTAAGAGATGCCCATACACAATGGGCTGAGTCAGCGTGCAACACTCATAAGATTGCTGATTATGACACACTGAAAAATATTTAGTAGCTAATTGCAATGTTCTAGAGATTTTGCTGCAACTGAACACATTTATTTTGAAATTTAGGGATAGATAGCAATATAGTCATGATGAACAGAATAAATGCAGAGGAAGTTTATGCTTCGGTTTATGCAACAAAATCCTTGTATTTCCAATGTGGGATAGGAGTATGCACTATTCAGACTTTCCCCATGCAATTTAAACTTTTCATCAGTGTCAGGCCTTGGTCCAAGGAGGGCTGGCTTTAAGCACTGGCAAAGCAGGCAGGATGCAAACTATCTGCCAAGCTTATGCCAGCAGAGGTGAAGGCTGACTCAATAGTCAGCGCCTGCTCTCCCTGCCACCAGTTCTTTCTGCGTACAAAGTCCTCTATCTTAACTCCAGCAGAAAAGCCCTGAGCACCAGTCTGCCTCACTTCCATTACTCTTCCTCTTGCTGCTGGACTCCCTTTGGCTCCTTCTTCTCCTCTTTCAGCACATCAAGGAAAAAGAAGTGAATGCTAGTGTATGAAGGGACTGGAAACAAGAGGAGAAGACTGGGAGATCATTGTGTCTCTGCTCCTCAGACTCCAAACAAGCCCACCAACCCCTTTCATCTCTCAGCTAGTAGCAGGCCAAACCTTCCTACTCTCTCTATGCTGTTGGAAACTTCACCAATAGCCAAGAGAGAACTTTTGGTTGCTTCTCAGATGTGATAGCACCAGTAAAACAGAATANCACCAGTAAAACAGAATATCAGAGACACTGTGGACCATGAAACCAACAGGATTTCTTTTTTTCAAGCAGTTTTGCCTTCATTAGATCATGTTGCTAGAAATTTGTGGAATAGATTCCTTGATCTGTATGTTAGTTGGGGTATATTTTTTACTTTGCACGTTTAGTGTCTGTTTTGACTATACTTAAATTCTAGCCTATTATTTTCCTCTTCCTTACCATAATTTCTCAAGTTCCCTGATGTGAAGTACCATTACATTTTGCCTCATAAAGCCTATTTAGCCTTTCCAGCGTTTAATACCTATTGAACTCAGTGAAGTTCGGAGAAAGGAATAATGGTCAAAGATATTAAATACTTTCCAAAAGAGGGACTAGTGGGTAAAGCAGTGCTCCAATCTGGAGAAGAAACAGTTGAGGGGAATAACACAAAAATCTGGGAGACCTTGGAGAACTTGGGTGGTCATATCTCTTCTGGTATGGGAACAGAGGAAAATGAAACCAGGTTCAGGAAAACTGAAAAACAGTGATTTCTTATGCAGTGAATTACTAATCTGTGGGAGTTTTTGCTTAGATGTGGTGTATTATAGGTGTTTGAGTTTTGTTTAGCTTGACACAAACTAAGGAAATCCATTGATGGCTGTTAAATGAAGAGAACAACCACAGTATCTTATCTTCACATAAGGTGAAGGGAGGAATCCATACCTTCAGATATGAGGACAATTTATTAATAACTGAGCCAGTCAGGACATCTTTATGCTTTTGTGGCAAGTGGCAATATTAGGTAAATGACAGTAGCCACCCAGAGTTTTCAGTTCTTTTGGTTCCCTAATATAGCAAAATTGATACATTTTACTGGAAAAAACACTTCAAAATATATTTAGTTCAATTCTTAAAAACAACTCAGTATTCCAGCCAACACCTGCAACAGATATTAAATAGATACTATAATAGCAAATTCTGTAGAATTAATAATTCTAATAATTCTAATAAATTGGCTAGTAGTTCAGCTGCTTGAAGTTGTCTGAAGTACAGACAAAGTTGTAACTTGTGTTTAGAGTACAAATCTTTACGATTTAACACTCAGCACAGACATGAGAACAAGAAAAGGACTTCCCATCTGGAGACCAGGCCAACCGGAAGAATGCAGATCTTCCCTCTGATATTGAGGGAGATCATTGGTGCAAAGTCAGGAACACTTAAAACACTTAACTGCAGCATGATCTGCTCCCCGTCAAGCAGTTAAGAGACTATTGCTATTTTATTTTTAATTTTATTTTTGTAGGTACGTTAATATTTGAGATGTTGTCCAAAGATTATTGAAAATCAGGCATGATGCAGCTTTTGGTCTTAAATCATAGGACCTCTGCACAACTTTTAGGATTGTTCTTTACTGTCTTGTTTCTGTGTATAAGATGAGCTGTTTTACTCGCGTGATTGCAAGATTGGAAATGGACCTTCAGACTCTAGCTTTTTCCAGATTCAGAATGCCAGTTTTGAACAATAATCATACGTCCCATCTGACAGGCCTTAAGATGCATGTGAGGAACGCTCCGTGCTTGTACATGAGCTCCTTTGGCAAATCACTTAAGTAGATAAAGCTGCTGATTGCTGTTGTCTAATATCCAATTGCTGATTATGAACATGTGACATTTCAAAGCTTCTCATATTGATACAAATAAACATGACAAATAGAATGGAAACACTCGGGTTGTTGTACACACACACACACACACGCACACACACACACACACACACGCAAAAAGGCATTAAGTACTAATGGTTGCGTTCCTGAGTCACTCTTACTGTCTTTAGAATTTTAAGTAATGTTATGTATCCGGCCTTAATTTGCCATAGTGACAGTGGAAAAATCTTCTGCTTTGAAAAGATTCATTCCTAAACTGAAACTCAGCAAACTCTAGGACTGCTGTTTGGACAAATGTCAAAGTCATAATGCAAATCAAAATAATTCTGCAGCATATTTCTAAAAGGTCATAAAAATGCTTGTAAAAGAAAATACTTCCTCTGAAAAGGAAGATGTGGCCAAAGATACTGCCTAATTCTGCCCCTATCTGTACTTTGTTCATGGAAATTTTTAAATTAGAATACAAAATAATTGCTATATCTCATTTTTTGCACAAAGATAACTTTGTGGCCAAATGTCACCTTTTGACCAATATTTCAGTTTGTTTGGTTCTATTTTTTATTGTCTATTCTATTCAGCTCATGCCCTTCCCCTACTTTGGCATACAAGTCCTGCAAATAAATAAATAGAAGACCCTTGCACAGTCACAGAGTACAAATGTTTAATAAATTGTTTAAAAAACTACCATGAAAGTAAAAAAGGGAAAATATATTTTCTTGGGAAAAAACACAACAGGTTTGATAAAAGGAAAAAAGAATAGGAGAAAATAAAATGATGGGAAAATAAGCTTTGTAAGAGACTTCTAAAAATAATTTCAGAAAAAAATATTACTTTCCTTTTTGTTGGTTTTGTTATGATTTTGAAGACAGTTTTACCTATGCTTTCTGGGGAGGAAATGAGGCATCTTTGTATGGAATTAGTCTCATGACTCTAATAATTGAATTTTAGAAAGAAAAGTAAATATTCTTTTGGTTGCCCTGTTTGATCTCCTCTGAAGCATGTTGCTACACCAGCTGGAGGTAGTATAGATGTACTCTTTTAATCTACCTTCTTCCCAGAGGTATAGGAGAAAAATCTATTAGGTGGGTGAAATTCAGCAACACTGGTGTAATTCCAATTTATATATCTGAAAAGGAAAAAAAAATTGCTTTTACAATTTGAATTATAGCTAGAATCAATTTTTTCTTTCTGAAATAACACAGGAGCCTATAGTGAAAGTAAATGAGGAAAGCATTCCAAAACAAGGTGCCACTGTGTTTCACAATACTGACCTAATTTAGCTCTGGTGAGCTTGTAAAAAATGACAGCTTGTTATGTTGATTTGAATCTTTTCACACAACAACAATGCACTGAAGACCTTGTCTCCTAAAAGAGGACTCCAGCAGATAAAACTTACATTCTTCTGAGATGAGCCCTGGTGTGCCTGAACCAGCCTGCATCTTCTGCCTCTGAGCCCTGAGAATAGCTCTCAAACTGGACACTCAGTATTTCAAACAATCATTATGGAAAAAAAATCCCAAAGCAGTGTCAAACAGGAATCTGGTGCGGTCACAGGGCCCGCTGCTGCTGGACAATGGGCAGATTGCTGGAGTGTCATGGGAGGCAGGGGAGCATTTGTCCGAGCCCTGGCTGCACGGTTGTACACAACACCACAGATTGCCCTGGTGAGCTCCAGTGGGGAATAGCTTTTCGTGTGTAAACGAGAGACCTTTCTGTTCTCAAGCTAGTGTACATCCTCTTCTGCTGAGAGCAAACACGGGGAGCCAGCCAGCACTGAGTTAATTACAGAAGAGCTTCAGCTCTTATTTTAGTGAGACAAAGCTCTGTCACTGCTTCGATGCACTTCTTCCCTTGCACTTCAGTGCTGTAAGTTCACATCCCAGCTGGAGACTTTGTCTCTTGGTGAGACTGTTTTCTGGAACATAATGTTCTTCGTGCTAAAAGCAATTATTACAAAGGGGGAAATTCAATCAGGAAGGCAAAACCACTGTGTAGTGCCTGTTCACTGATTCATAACTAAGGATAGTAATTAAATATTAGGTTGGTTTGGACTCTGCCTTTCACAGCAGCTTGCCTCTAAGGCAGCTGCTGTGGTGTTTTGTGGGTTGAATTAAAGAGGCAGGAAAAGCGAAAATAAAAATAGCAATAAAAATGTCACAGCTGGTTTGTATTTAAAAAAAATGTAATTTCATTCTCTTGCATTGCACGTATTTTTCTACTGTTTATAATGTTGGGATCATCCAAGTTCTATCCATCTGAGTGTCCACACTTTAATAAAATCAGTACTTTAAAGCTTTATTTAGACAAAAATGTATAATGCAAAACTATTGAGTCATATGTACGAATGTAATAAATTACTTTTTTTTCTCCTGCTGACTGTTCATAAGTTGTTTTCATAGAGTGTCTTGCAAAAATGGGCCAAATACACCACCACTCCCTCCTGGTCAGGGAGGGGGTAGTCTGTGTAGTTCCAAGCTTAGTATATTATGTGCATGAGTCCTTTCTGACATTTATGGTTAATAATTAATAGTTAAGATCTATGAGGCCATGAATTTAGAATGTTTCTTGTTTGAAAATTCAAATGTTGGGTCTGGAAGGTCTCTCTAACCTGGACAACTCCACCAGCTCACCAGATTGTGCAGATAGGAAAACATGATGTTTTCCAAAAGAATGAACAACATTTCTGTCCTTAGAAAACTAGAGATAAATCTCAGTGAGCTATATATCAGGACATTTTATGTCTGTAAAAACATTCTGTTCTTGCTTTCAGTGGTCAGCTGAGGCCAAGAAAAAATAAAACAACAAAAACAAAGAAGATAATTTGCACCAATTAGCAACTACTTAGCTATAATCCTCTTATCTGTTCAACAAACCGATTTTACAGGATCTTCTTCCCACTGACACCCGGACTTAGAGAGCAACAGTAGCAAAAATGGCAGTGAAGTATCCTAAGCTGCAAAGCCTTTATGGTAGGCCAGACCCCAGAATCCAAACTGTTACTCTTAACCCTGAAAGAGTCAAGGCAGCTCCACTGAGCACAGAAATAAGTCAACTAAATAGCTATTGGAAAGACACATGCTTTCAACAGTTCCAAGGATAACATTGATCAGATAATGTAATCATGAGAAAGAAAATCTTCAAGTGTAAAATCAAGCCGTTTTGAAGGTTTCTAAAGGCAACCAAATGTTTGTGCTCTGTTCCTAATTGCTGTTTGCATTCATTCATGTGCTTATTTAAGAGCTCTTACTGTTTTGACTTAAAAAAAAATTACTGAAAGACATCATCACTAAAATTTGTTTTGGTATTTCAATCTCATTCCAAAGCAATTTCTTGCTGGAATGTGTGAGAGCTCTAAAGTTGATAAATCTGCAGCAGAGGAATCTGTTTAAAATCAGATTTTATTCATATAAAATACACCAAGTGACCCATTCAGCATAAACCAGTGGGCAAAACGTGGTGGGACAGAAACTCAGAGGTATGAAATTCCAGTCCTACCGTATAAGTCCAGCCCTTCTAATCTTTTTTTCTTTTTTTCTTTTTCTTTTTCTTTTTCTTTTTCTTTTTCTTTTTCTTTTTCTTTTCTTTTAAGCTTTTAGTCATCATTTGTTTTATTTCCTACAATAAAAAAAGAAATTGAATGCAGATAAGACAGTAATTACAATTAGACTTTTTTATATCTAGTAATTAGGTGATGAATAATGAACATACCAAGCTATTGCTTGATTTCCTTTTCCTTCCTCTCCATTTTATACTTTGTCTGCAGAAGTCAAATCACATTAGTGACAAGTGGACTTCTTGCAGGTTCCAATGATTATATTTTGATACATGAAAATGCACCCCTTTATTAGAGGGTGTAATAGAACATTTCTGTGAAAAGAAATGCAAACTCACCTGTCTCTATTTTTGTTTAAGCTGGACAGGAATAAAATTGGGTATCTATGTCACAATGAAGTTGCAAGGTATAATTAGGAACTGATAAAAGGAGAAAGAGAGAAATAGGAAAGACTTTGGAATAGCAAGTCCAACTTCGAATTGTAGTTGTACAATCTCTTTTTTTACACTTTTGCAGTTTTTCCACTTTCTATTGTTCCTTCTCCTGTGCAGCTTTACATTCTCTCTTCAAAAAGAGCCACTTGCTGAAAAAGATATTTCAGAGCCTAATACCTGAAAATGAGAAGTTTCTAATTCTGTTTTACCATAACCATTCTGTCTATACTTGCAGGTAAACCAACACTGCTGTTTAGTGTATTCTGTTGCTTTCAATTCCAGGTGTTGTTTGATATTGATTTCTTCTAATTTGATATTTATGAATTAAAAGAATTAAACTAGTCAGTGGTCTTTTTTTAGACATGTGTCTCTCTTGGTTTTCTTTGTAGTCCGTGCTCTACCCTGTATTCCTATTTTTTGGAGATGGGTATCCAAAAAAGGAGTTCTATTTTTGCTTTGTACAGTGGCACTTACTCCTTTTTAAGCCCTCCTGAAGAAATTAATTTGCTTATTTATGGCTGCTCTTCTGTTCATTAGCACACATTCAGAACACATTCAGCCTGTGTCTGATGAAAATAAATCTTTCATTTTTAGTTACTTTCAAGTCAAGTCACTCATTTTGCTGCTTATTCCTATCCTTAGTCAGAAAGAAAGAAAGAAAATACATTTTTCACATCCATCCCAAGTCTTCATCCCATGTTTACATTTCAGCAAACATCATCCCTGTCTCTGCATTTCAGCTTGTTTCTTTATCTCCAGTTTTCCAGACTGCCTTTTTTCTTTACTGCACCCTGATTTTTCCCTAGGTTTTGCCTCCCAGATTTGCAATTCATCTTGATGTGGACTTGCATTTTGTGCAAGAATCATGAATGAAATTATTATTAATGAAAATAAGATAACTGCCACGGCAAACCACTAAAGAACTTTACTCCTGATATGGTTAAATCCCCACTGATCAATTTACAGTACAAGCCACTGCAGTGTTTCATGTCATCATTTTCTACTGCCACTGTATGTTCTTCTACCAACAGAAGTTACTCCTTTTATGGGATACTGGATCAAAATGTCCAGTCAGAAAGGAGCAATCCTATTTTCATTCTAAGGTTATTAATAAAGATACTAACTCATTTTGTCTTGTTAATGCCTCGAAGTATTTCTCCCAGTTTCATCTGAATCATCTTCTGTTCTTTAAGATTTATCCAAATTTTTTTTTATAACATTAACATCGCATTAGTGAATTTGACTTGGTTCTTTTTTCCTTCTGTTTTCTTACCTACAGATACTGTGTACGCAATGTTCTCAGCACGACTTGCTGACTTGCTTAGCTTGAGTATTTGTCCTGGTTTGGACAGGTGTCTACTAAGGAAGGCAGGAGTCCCCCTCCCACCCCGGAATGGAAAAAATGTAACCCCCTTCCTCCCGAACTATTATAATTTTGAAAATGAGGGGCTTTCAGGCAAATATATCAGAAATAGGAATAACCNTGTGGCTGGCTAGGTCCTTTGTTTCTCTTAAGTACCCAGCAATTGTGCCTTAACATGGGGAAAAATTCCTTTGAGAGGAGAAGAAAAGAACACACACACACACACAAAAAGAAAACCTCCTCAACCCCCAACAGTATTTATTCAGGAATCCTAACTATCCAGCCAAACACATGACTAGAGAAAAGACAATGATGAAAGTTATCAAAGAGATTAGACAAATAAAAGCAGCAGTATCACAAATATGTCTCTTTTGGAGACATGGCAAAGAAGAGTATTGTTGCAAACTGATCTAGTTGAAGATGTCCCTGGTCGTTGCGGGGGAGTTTGAGAACAGGAGCTTCAAAGGTCTCTTCCAACCCAAACCGTTCCATGATTCTATCGGTATTAGTAGATACCAAGTATTAGTAGAAAATGAAGTTAAGAAAAATACTTAGGAGGAAAGTGTAATAAAAACTACAAGTTTTACAATAAATTAAAGAATGTGTTACTGGCTCGAGTTTCAGGGGAGTACTGAAAAGAGTTCTGTTCTTGGTGTGCTTGACTCATTTCCTGGATGATTTTGAACATATTACCGTGCCTGTTTCCCTGTATTGAAATTGAGGATAGCATTTTCCAAATTTATAAACTAACTTCAGAAACATCTCTTTCATAATGCAGTTCTTTGTAAGTGGTTTAATTGATATAATTGTAATTATAATTTGTACTATATTTGTATAATTTATATAAATTTATATAAATTTATGTAATTTGTGCTAAGTAATTTTTAACAAATTTTGACTTATTTTGAACTTCCAGTTGTGAAAATACAACTTAAAAATTTCCTTAAAAATTAAAGCCACAAAAGTCTTCTTTTTTTCTCCATAAAAGATTCAAATCTGACCTCACTATTAATCCTGCTGTCTTTTGTGGAAAAAGTAGAGCTGATATGAGTACTGGAAGAGACGGGGTCTTTCAGTCAGCAGCTGCTCCAGCCACATGAGAATGCCTTTCATTAATAAATTCTTACCATCAGTCATTTTACAATGCAAGGTTTTATATCTTGTTTTGAACAATCATATTTTATCTAATTTTATTAACACAGCCAGGAGTCTAAATGGAAATCCTACTAGAGGAGCTGAAAAGTGTTTCCATAGCCTCAAGCTGCTGATGTAGCTAACGGTGGTTGTACAATATCCATCAATAGAATTCACCATCATTCGGCACTGGCAAAAATAGCTGATAGTGCAAAGATCACAACCAGAATGTCAGTGTGATCGTGACACACCATTAAATTTTGGTTTCTTTTAAAGAGTATGGGGCATACATAGAGGTAATACTCTGGTGACTTTCCTTTACTTATGCTGAAAACCAATGTGTAACCTCATTTAATTGATCATGAAACTTTTAAACATCTTTGCACTGAGTGACAAAGCAGGAGCATAAGAAATCCAGTGAAGAGGGGAGAACAAACACAGTAATAGGTCTGTAAAGTCCTGCTAATTCTAGCACTTTAAATATCGCTGGATGAAACAAGTTGCCATGTTGGTTTTGATCTTTAGAGCATACAGAATATTCTTTTACTAACCATGATGTATCTACAGGAATGCTGTATGTTCACACACTTTAGTTCAAATTAACCTCAAATATTCAGGTTTGTGGTGTATAGTTTTCAGAATTATGAGTATTTTCTTGTATTTTGAAATGTGAAGAATGTGCCAAGAATTGGCATGGAAGTCAGTGACTTGCTAGCTGAATGCCTGCCTGGAGTTGGCTTCAACCCTTTTTGTTTGTTCTGCGTTTCTGCTATACATTTCAAGAATTAGATCATCAAATGAAATATAATTTCTGTCAGTACAAGCAGTCTAATATTTCTACCCTTGGGAATTTTAACTGCTTTCAATCAAATTTGCTTAACTGCTGCCAGCAGATCTTTTACATAATTTGCTTCCCTATAACGCTTACTTTGCCCTCTTACGGGGAAATTATCTCTTTTCTATTAGCTGATTCTTCCTTAGATTATAGATTCTATAAACTGATTCTTCCTTATCATATGTCTTAATGGATAAGTGTGCAAATTTTTTAAGGTATTTTCCAGGGGCACGGTGCTATTGCTTCACATTAGCTTTTCTTTGGCATTGGAGCATGTGCATGATGCAAAACGAAATGTTTCAGGGTTTTGCACGTTATGTGCACACATGCATACAGGCATGGAAGAGAATGAGAAACGTTTCATTGCCTGATCTGGATTTCTCTCTAAGATTAATTCAATGAACTTCTCTCAAGATCTTCACTGAATCAGTATCTTGTGTCTAAAGACCAAACACGGGATCTGTGTGAATCCATTTTCAGGTAGTTGTGTAGGATTTTGGTAGCAGCCAGCTGTTAGTTCACTTGCACACAATTTTTCGTTTACTAAACTCTGCTGATTACCAGTAACAGGAATGTACATAGTATTTCATTTTACTCTCTTAGTGCTTCAGATGAATTTTTAAAATTTTTGTTTTTATCTTTTAAATTAAGATTTTTACTGCAGCAATAATAACCTAAATATAGATCTATTATGTGAAATACAAAATTAATGAGTGTCTGTCCCCCAAAATTGTATTAAAGCATAGCTCATGTATATATAGATCTTTACACAGATCTGAATGTATTCTTATGAAAGCATTTAACTTGATAGAAAACCTTTTCTTTTCCAACATTTTTAGAGCATATCCCTACACCAAATTCTCACTACTGAAATCACAAATACAACTCTATTTTTATGAAATAGGAAATTTTATATCTTCTATTAATAAAAAAAAATCAGTTTTGGAATTCTCAGGTGTTCTCATGTTCTGCATTTTATTTGCAAGCTTCCCCCCCCACCCCCTCCCACCCCCGGAGAAATAGATTTCAAAGCATTTCACTAGATTGCAGCACTTCACTGCTGCCACTGTATGGTGCTACACCAGGCTGAAAATGCGCGGCAGACCTTTACGTGTCATGTGAAAAGTGTCGTTGTAAATGAAGGTTGGTCTCCCTAACTCACAACGCAGGGAGAAGGAGAGGGAGCTGTTTGCCGAGATACAAGCGTGTGCTTCAGCTCCACTTCTCTATGGCAGGGACGGAATGACTGCAGGGAGTTTCTGCAGCCAGCGCTGGGGCTGGCTCCCCCTCTCTTAGCTTCTCCACACACTGGCATACTTTGTGTGAAAAATTAGTAGTAGACGTCCTCTAAAAGACTATAAGGTCACTTCGGTAGGGTTTTACAGGCACACTAAAAAGATGAAAGTGATGAGACACAATAACAGTTGCTGTCAGAGCAGAGGCTAAATCAGTGTTGGAGCTGGGTTTCCAGTTCCGTAGAGGTTCAGGAGGAAGTTGAAATACCAATCTCTTTAGCTAAATTTCACTTTTCCTTTCCCTCAGCTGATTATCCCACAGAAGGAGTACTAATCTGGCACCATCAGCCAGAACATCAAAGCCAAACTCCATGTAAAAGATGACAGCGGGTTTATCAGTTGTAGCAGGTTTCATGCAACAGATGTGGGACAGTAATAAAGCTGGTTTTCTTTTTTTTTTTTTCTTTTTTTTTGTGATAATAATAACACTAGTTTTATATTTCTCCATACATAAAATGAGGCACAATTTCAGCTTGTAGAATTGCTGCAAATGCAAAGTGCTCTGCAAGGGGAAATTCACCTCATACAAATAATAGTAGTAGTAATAATGATAATAATAATAATAATAAAAAAATATTAATCAGTAGAAAGAAAGAGGAGTGCCAAGAAAGATATTAAAATTTATATTTTCAAAATTATTTCTTTTAAATTGCATATGATGTTAAGATAAAAAAGGAAAAAAAGGCTGGTATTCGAGCAGTAACTCATCATATATAGCAGCAGTCACAGATCCCTAAACACTTTCTCAGATTTTTTGCTTTCATCAAGGCATTGTTACTTAACAAAATAGATATGGCATACGTAGATAAGTTAATTTAGTATTTTTTTTTACTTTTATAGAAATCATAAGTGTGAGTGGGATGATTTTATTTTTGTTCTAAATGTCTAGATTTTTCATCTTTCTTCCTCATTTGATTAGCATCTTGGTTATTTTTACAGAAAAGTTATATTCTGAAAAAATCGTGCTTGTATTGAAACAAAAGAAAGGTGGATTTTTTTAGTTTTATGTGATCAAAACTGTATATTTAAAAAAGATGCAGTGGCAACCAGTAATGTTTTCCTATATTTAAGGATATGTGACTTATGTGTTTTCAATATGTTTTTTGATATTTTGATATTATTAATATGAGTTAAGCTGGTGGGCATGAGTGCTTAATACTTTTATAATTTTGCCTGTTTTTTTAGTCACATTGATTCTATTTATTCTTTATAGTTGCATTGCTTGTAGGAGTTGATTAATTTCAGATATCCACAATGTTATTTTAAGGGTATGAGAGAGGAGGGGAATGAGGGAGGCAGAAGGTAATAGAAGAAGTGGCACTCTTGCAACCTACTTTTAAAGAAATTGGAAAATCTACCTAAGGAATTTCTTTCATTCAATAACAATCCTTTTGCAGGACAACACCCATCAACACTTGTATTTCCTTACTTAGTGTATATTTAAAAATAAACTTAGTACTTAGTGTGTATTTAAAAATAAAACAATCAGCTCTGGTTTGAATGCCTCCAGTTTAAAGACAGATTGAAGAAAATATACAATCAAAGATTTCTGGGTATTTCTAGATGTGGAAAATGAGAATGCTAAAAATCTTTTATTGATGTTCTCTATCAGTGTTTGGCTGGGTAATGCAATTGACTGAGAACAGCACTCCATTTTTGAAGAACAATCTCTGTTTAAACCAGAAGTACTTTTTAAATCTGGGAAAGTTCTAAACAAAGATTAACCAAAAATATAACCTAATATTATATTGTTAAATAGTGGTAGCTCCTTTTAATATTTAAGATGCAAAATACCTTTAGGTTTTTAAGTAATGATTGAATTGTAGGTTTCCTTATTATTCTCACTATTTTTGTCTTAAAAGTTAAGTCTTCCTTCTTTTTTCTTTGCTTTAATAATTTAACATCCTAAACTGTTTAAATTTGTAGATGTATAATTTAAAAAATTTGCCAAGTATTTTCCCTTTTTTTTCTTCTGCAATGTATTTTTCTTCTTCTCAGCAAAACTGTCATATTGCAATGGAGATGCCCTATCTTTTCATTTTAATGACAGTGATAATGACCAGATTATAAAGCAGAGAAAGATTTTCTTATGGGTTCAATAAAATATTCTCAATCTTTAATCATACAGGAAAAGAATTTCAGTCATATTGCAGGAACATGTAAAACAATAGTTCTGCAGCTTGGTGGAATGACAGCCTGTGATATGAAGTCTTATAGTTTTCTTTCTATAACAATTGTACTACAATACACAAAATTAAGTTTATTTTAGAATGTATGAGTATCCTAGGATTGTCCTAAATTGATTTTGTTGAGAGAAGTTTGATCAGAACTAGTGATCAGGTAAGAAGGTGGCTCAATTCTCACCCTCAATATTTTCAAGTGTGAAGTGCTTAGTTCTTCAGGTTTTTACACCTGCATACTGAAGTAGATTTGCAGGGGTGTTGAATACCAAATTTAGTGGTTGAAGTTGATGTTTCAGTGGATGATGAGCATAGCTGAAAAGGCTTGAGATCTATATCTGTATTTCCATTGAATCCAGGATGGAGATGGAAGAAACAAGTAATCTTGTCGGCCTTACTGAAGCACTTGTTTCCTTCCTCTATGATTTCTTCTAAGGTAAAGCTGAGAGACAGGCTGGGTTACCAAAGTGAGATGTGGGAGATAAAGACAAGTCCTTTTTTGCTGTTATTTGGCGGTGGGATTTTGGTTTGGTTTTTTTGCATACCTCTCATGTAAGTAAGAATTGGAGAAGACATAAATTGCACTTTTAAAATAATCTGGTTTTCTAAATCAGTCTAAAAATTCTTGGAGTTAAAATCCACGGAGATCTCCCCATTTCTACAGTACCTCATGTTTCTCTGATCACAGAAGCAGTATAATTTATAAATTTTAAATTTACTTTGTTTGCAAGCAGAAAATTAAGATATTAAAAACAACCCCCAAACATATGAGCTGCAGTCCTGGGGGAAAACAAGTATAATTCTTAAGGACTACCTTCCCTGCCATTCTACTGTTGTTTTTTTTCCCCCACAAAAAACTACTTTTATTTGCAGTTCACACAACAAATTTTTGTTGCCAAATTTCGTTGTCTTTTTTTTGCATTTAATCATCCTTTCTCTAGCTTTTTTTCTCTTCACCTTTACAATTGGTATTCAGGTTTTCAACACTTTTTTCTTGCTCCCTATTTCCTGCATTGCAGAACTTTCCTCCTCCACTTACACTGATGTTTGACTGG
>VYZQ01031674.1:6986-22592 GCA_013400655.1 Mystacornis crossleyi | reverse complement strand
AAAAAAAAAAAAGAGAGAGAGAAGGAAAAAGATAAATTTGTCTTCTTCTCATTGAAGGAAAAGGGATTATTTTTTCCTCTTAACTGTGTTGAAAATTCAACTGAAGTCTTCTTTAGTACCAGCTAGTGAATTTGCTACAGGCTGATCCAGCGGCTTTAATCTGTGTTGCTTATTGTGTTGCCATACCTTGATGTTTTTCAAACCATTTTGTGGGAATGGCATGGCCACTGATAGGGAGTCTCACCTAGCTGCCAATTTTGTTTGCAAAATATCATGTCCTCTCTGTTACTATGGCATTATGATGTTATACAGTAGATTTCAATTGCTGTCTATCAGCCTCAGCATGTTTAAATTTGGAGAGCAGCAATCTGAGGAAGCAAATCTTCAGGTATGGTTATTTGCTTTAATAGCAAATTATGAAACAAAAACTCCAAATTACACTATACTAGTGGGAAAATTCAAACTATTGGAGTTCTTTAAAAATAAGAAGTGACTAAGGAGAACACAATTGAACACATGAACTACTGTGAATGAACTGTGTCAAAGTTCAACAACAAAAGCATTCCCATTTTATTTTAAAGATTACAGACTTTGTTCCTTGTTTACTCTATTGCAAGTGATTAATTTTCATTACACGTATTGCGGATGTTAAGGTATTTGCCCATGTGATCTGACATGCCCACTACAGAGATGCAAATAAGTCATAACTTGTAATGTTTCATTACTTACACTTGCCTAAATTTGTATCTACATGAATCAAATTGTCACAGAAGTATTCTACTTGCAAAAAGAAAGGTAAAGGAAATTCATCACTTCTTCACTGCTGAAATCTTATGCAAATTTTCCAAAATCCTCATTTTACTTCCCTCACCCTGCCCATGTGTTGTATACCAAGTTGGCAAGGAGAGAAAACACTCACTTCCCAAGAAAACACTGGATCTGAATTCCAGATGAATGAGAAAAACTTGAAATTCAGTATTCATTGACTTAGGAAAAAGTGGGCTGCAAGCTTGGTCTGTATCAGTGTTATTAACAGTCGATAGAGAATGCTGTTGAAGTTGTGTTCCTGAATGTGTCTGAATGATTTAAGGGGAAAAAACTTTGCTATCTCTGATTTGTTTTCTGTCTTTGAATGCAGTCCTTTATGTGTGGCATAATTACTGCCCCTGCCTGGGGATGAATATCTGCATCTGTCATAGAAGTATGAGAATCAGCACATAAAACTCAGCTTAGGCACTAGCTCTACTATCCCCAAATTGCCATTTTACCTTGTTGAAATGCATTTCTACTGCTGTTTTTTTGGATGTGATATTGGTGTTCAGCTCTGTGACATCATAAGATGTCTTGTAAATCTGAAATCAAATATAGACACTGACTCACCTGGAAAAGACACTACTGTCTTCACCTGTTAGAAAGAAAAGTCCTTACTGTACTTATTTTCTAGTACAGCCAAAGATTGTTTTTTGGACCATTTACACTTCTTGCACACTTATATTTCTAGTTTAAACCAAACACTTAGAAATAAGGAAAATGATCCATGTCTTTCATTCAACCTTTTAATGTTCCATTTACTTGGAATCTCTGAGATTTATACCTCCATTTTTTTACTTATTTATGCTCTTGTACATGATTCTGAGATTTGCTTTAGAATTCAGGTTTCTTTACAAAAGACAGCACGTAGTCTCTGGTATAAATAAGAATTTAGGGATCATGCTGCCAGAATTTAACCTGTTTTGTTGAAAACCATATAATACAGAGTTATAGCTTGCACTTTTTAAATTTAATTAACTGACCATATTCAGTTTTATTCCTATTGACAAAATGAACATAAGTGGGAAACAAAAGGTAGAGAATCAAATATTTTAGATATAAAATATAATGTGAATGTTGTACAAGGCCATTAAGGTTTCTTTATTTTAGATACTTTATCCTTTGCAATTGTTCTTACTTTGCAGATAAACTAGCACATATTTTCTTTTGATTTTCATTTAATCAGTCTAAAAGAAACTGTCTTGGTTAAATTACTGTATAGTCTGTACTAATGAGATTTATTTTATGTCATTTGAATGATATAGCTTCCTTATACTATACAGCTTTTCAGTTCAAAAGAGGCAATACCTTTCTAGTTCAGAAAATATACTGTCTGTAGGCTTAGAAATGTATCAGAGTGTTTTCAAATACCAACAGAGCTGTCTCTTTCCAGATTTATTATTCGAATTCAGGCAACATTTGACAGAAAGGGAGGGGGGGGAAAATAAGGTACTATTTAATATTATTTATAGACTAGCCTTGGCATATCCTTCAAGTTCTGTAAACCTTGCCAGTAAGCCACGTCTCAAGTACATCAGACATTGTGCATCAACAGCGGCCAAACTACTACAGACACTTCAGATATTCTGCTGTAAAAAAAAAAAGGGGGGGAAGTAAAAAAAAGAAAATAGAAAATTTGGGGCCGGGGATGGCCTTTGTGGGGTTTCTTTTTGGTGTTTCTTGTTTTTGTTGTTGTTGTTGTCGTTTAAAAAAAACAAAAACCCCAAAAAACTGTACTAATTACTTTCTTTTTTTAAGATGATTTTGTTATTTCTCTGTTAGCATTACCTAGGTCTCATCAGTGAACTCTATGGGAAATCATTTGCTTTCAAAAGTGGTCCAAGAAGCTTGATGGTGGGTTGTCCTGGTTTGGACAGGCGTCTACTAAGGAAGGCAGGAGTCCCCCTCCCACCCCGGAATGGAAAAATGTAACCCCCTTCCTCCCAAACTATTATAATTTTGAAATTGAGGGGCTTTCAGGCAAATATATGAGAAATAGGAATTACAGGTCTTTACTGATGTGTGTGTATATATATATATATATATGTACAACAAGGAAAAGCAAAAACAACAATAACTAAGGCAGTAACAAGCAACAGAAATCAGACCCCAGTGTCAGCTGCCAGGGCTGTCAGGCACTTTCCCCTTTGCTGCTGTGAGGGCAACAGCCGGCAGGGGCGCTCCGGAGCGAGCTCGGGGAGCACGGGGGAAAGCTTAACTTGCCCAAGCCGGGACTCCAGCAGCTCCCGGGCAGCCGGTCCTGGTGCTTCAGCAGGATTTCCTGGGAGCAGCAGGCTGGAACGGCAAGGATGAATGCAGAAGAAAATCCCGGGTGGCAGGCGAGATGCACAGAACTCCAAGGCCGCAGCCGGAGACTCCGGGATCTCTCGGCAGGCAAGGGGTGGTGCCCGCAGTGCTATGGCGCAGCGAAAGCTCCAAAAGCCGCAGTGAAGGGATGGGGGAGGCAGGGCAGGGCAGGAGGACAAACAGCAGAAAACACGGCCTCACAGTGAGATGAGTTCTCCCCACGGTGACTGCAGTCTCCGCTCCCTCCAAACGCCAGGACAGCAATGAACCCCAAGCGCTGCACTCCACTTCTTTTCCCAGTTCTAGATCTCGCAATGTCCCCACTCCCCCACCTGAGAAGACACCACCAGGACAAAAGGGACAATTGAGCCCCTCCCTTGTGGCTAACTAGGTCTTTTTGTTTCTCTTAAGTACCCAGCAATGTGCCTTAACATGGGGAAAAATTCTTTGAGAGGAAAAGAAAAGAACACACACACACACAAAAAGAAAACCTCCTAAAACGCCAACATGGGTTTACCGGAAAAACGGTTCAAGCCAATGGGCTATGATCAGTCTGTGAACTGCTGACTATGGCTGGGAAACAACAGAATTGGAAACCTCATGAATTTTCCTCTAGAACTGCCATTTTAGGTGTTAGGCAAGCCATTAAGCTCTAGATAGGTCTGAGCTGAATTTAAAAGCATAGGAGAGGAATTTTTTTGAGAGAAGGTGTGATTCCAGAAGGTACATTTATTAAATCAAATGTGAGTCAGTTTCAAACTTAATATTTGCAATAAGCCATTTTTCTATATTGCTCATGCCCCTTATTGTGTGAATAAATTAATTAAACACTACTTTTTTCATACTTTCAGAGTGATATAAAACAATTTTACCATAAAAAGAAGTAAATTTGGGGGGTGAAGACTGATACTAAGGCACTGTCCTCATCCATAGTCCTACAATTTGACACCTAAATTATTTATATACATGCTTTACATGACTTCCTTCATTTTCCCCACTCATCTAGCATTTCTGCAGTGAGAGGTGTCACCATTTGAAATACAGTTCATTATACTGTGTCTTGCATATATGATTTGTTTCATACAAGTTGCTGTAATAACACCATCCTTGGTACTGGATCTGAAAAAACACTGTTTAGTGTTTTCAAATCATGGAGAAAACTAAAGAACGTAAGTTACCATCTTGTGAAATACATATATATCTCCAGTTTTCTGAAAATGCCTGAAAGAAAGTCTCTCTGTGGTAGTTTAGAAAACTCCAAGCATTTGGATTTTAGAAAGTTGCAAGATAGTAAATGACAAATAGAACATCATAGCCTCTGTTAATTTTCTTATCAAAATATACATGGTTACACTGGTTTGTCTGGAATATTTTCTTTCTTATGGAAGCTGGAAGAATTTGTGTATTACTCCCCTCAATATAAATAATATTTCCACATTTTTATTGATTTCTTCCCTGCAGATTAATTATCCCCTTACCTTTTCCCCTTCACTTTTCTCAATGCTTGTGAATCCAAGTTTCCCCTATTCTCCTGTTCTTTGACCTTAACAGACATTCCTTTGGAAGCTGCTGAAGATGCTAAAGTGTCAAATGCACTGCAGTCAGACTGAAATGTGCAGAGCCCAGCAGTGGTTCCCAAATAATTCTTCAGGTGTGTGCTTTGGCTGCACTTGATTTCTGTGCTGAGAGTGAGGTGAGGACTTGGATCTGGGTCTATTTCCAAACCCACCATCCTCAAATCTTTGTTTTGATGAGAAGGAGACCAGTGACCAGGGGTCAGAATGCAGCTCCACACACCATGTCAAGTGCTTCAGATTAGCCTGAAATTTCTGATCTATCCCCATAAGTCCTGTGCTCCCAGTACTTCTCTCTGAAGCAATTCTGTGCTATTCTGCCACAGAAGAAATAATTATTTCTTTTACTGTTCTTAGGTCTGGTTTTAGTGTATCTGCTGCTCTGTCAGTATCTCCTGTAGGTGAAATATTCAGCATTAACTCTACCTGCAAATGTGACAACATCATGTTGTACCTTAAATCTAGCAGTGTTGTTACCCTACCAACACTGAAAAACTAAATGGGACACTGGTTACCTGTATATTCCAAGCAGCTGGGAGAAGTTTAAAAGAGCAGTCTAGCAACTAATATCCCACAGAGACCATTTTCTTCCTTGAAAATAGTCCTATCATAGGTCCTTCTTCCATGAATATATGGATGAGTCTCATAGCATGTCCTTTCTGTCAAAATTTGGCTTAGAAAACATTACCGTGCTGTTGAAACATTTGAGTATTTTCAAGTATGTGAACTTGGACTGGCCATTAATTAAACTTCTGTGTATGCAGATTCCCTAAGGTACCATTTATATATGTATTTATAGGTCTTCTTATATATGTGTTTAAAGGTCTTCAAATTACAATAATGTAAGCATACAAATGATTGCGCTTAGTTTCCAAATGCCACTCCTCGGTCCTCCTAAAACTCTCTTTTTTCTTAGGATATTAGCAGTTATGGAAGATCAAGACCTCCCTTCTATCCATCCTGGAAGCAGTAGGTATAGTCCTGAACAAACTTCTTCCAAATACAATGATGAGAAAAAACATATTTATTTTTGTTGTGTTAAATGAACATTTGTTAGCAATGCCATATGCATCTGCAATGCATAAAGTATACTTTAAGCATGCCTTCATATCTATCAACCTTACTGGAAAACACAAGTATGAAAGGGGAAATTAAACTAATTTTCAATGTACAATCCTTCTCTTTATGTTTTACTAACTTTTAAAATTTTATTCCTTTAAGATTTTCAGAGTTTTGAAGAAAAACAAACATTCTGAACATATGTTGTATTTGACAGCTGGGAGAAAAGTGCACACAATCACTATTCAAAAGTGTTATAATAAAATTATCCTGTATAGTAGAAAAAGGAAAATATATTTTAAGAATATTGTACAATAAGTATTCAAAGTCATGGGAAAAAAAAATTACAGAATTACAGTTACTGTACCTGAAAGTTATAAAACCTGAAAGCTTTCTTGAGAACTCTTCTTGTATAGCTTTGTCCTAGGCTAAGAAACTTTTGATTCCAGTCATGGCTGGTTGCTCAGCAAAGGCATTTGTCACCAAGGTACCTCTTCCATCTGTGGTTAGATCAACATAGTCAAATCCCTTTTCATTTGTGATACCATCCTATCTTGGAATCTCTTCTAGAGCTGAATCTCTGAAGATTAAGACCAGCCTCCATCTACATTTCAGCAACCAAATAGAAAAGGAGAGTTCAGCTTGTACTTAGCTTCAGCATATGTGGGTTTATTATTTCAGCATAGAGAGAGTGATTTTGGGCACAATATTGAAAACCATCATCAGGTACAATATAAAAGACATTTTGAAAGACAGACAACCAATGGGATTACAAATTATGAAGATTATTTTATCCCTCAGCACAGACTGTCCTTTTCTTTTATGGTGAGTTGTGTAATTCTGATAAGATTAAAACGTTGTTAAAGAAATAGCTTCACACATTTATAATGCATTAATTTTTCACTCTGGAAATCTGCCTCCTGGGGTCAAGAGGGCTAGTGGTGTCAGCATTGCTCTCTTTCTTAAAGATTCTTTTCCTTTTGTTGAACAGGTCACTACCGAGAAGAATTTGAGACAAATTCTATCAGGCTGTGAGACAAAGTGTAAAAAGTGGAACACAGGGCATTCCACATGAATATGAGGAAAACTTTTTTGGTGTTAGGTGATTGAGCAGTGGAACAGGCTGCCCATAGATGTAGTGGAGTTTCCTTCCCTGGAGATATACAAGAACCATCTTTACATAATCCTGAGTAGCATGGTCCAGATGACCCTGCTGGAGCAAGGAGGTTGGACTAGATGGTCTCCAGTGGTCCCTTCCAGCTTTACCATAGAATATCCTGAGTTGGAAGGGACCCACAAGGGTAATCAAGTGTGATTCTGTATATACTTTTGTGATCATGAAAAGGGGGATGTGCACAAGTGTGCACACTCCTGTGATCATAAATGTTGCAGAGGGAAAATGGTATCAGATGGAAGAGCAGTGGATATTTGAAGAAGTTATTTAGGATGTGTCCAGAAACAAGGGTAGAAACCAGTGCAAAGGCCCATGGACATGTGGTCTTGAATTCTGAGGAATCATCAAGAAGGGTTTAGGGTACAAAATGGCAACAGAGAGAAGCTAATGACCTTCAGGGTCATGACATAAAGGGTTTGAGAGGTCTCATAGCCACAGTGATGAATCTGTTTTCTCCCTTGGAGTTCCACGCTGCAAGTGACGGCTGTTAGAACTATTTTTATTTACTCTACTTGGTTGTCTGAAATTAACCTGTTGATGACTATATATTTTCCCAATTAAGAAGATTTTAAATCTAGCATCAGGACAAAGTATATGGATAAAAAGGAGGAGAGTTCCATAGGGAAACATTGCATAGTAAAGCAGAATTTTCACAACTTTTTAAAAAGAAAAAAGCTTATTTTGACCTTCCTTCTGTACACATGGAAGAAATTTTGCCTGTAGATAAAATATGACTTTTAGTAAAGACAAGAAATCACAAAAAAACTTCAATATCAGCATGTCTTTTGGTAAACCTAGTTTACAAAGTCCTACCAAGTTCTGCTAGAAAAAAATTGCTTTTAAAGATTGATAACTTTGTCTATTTCATAAAACAACATAAAAAACACATTCTCCTGGAAAGGTCGATTGGATATTCATGTAGATTGCCAATGAATTAAGTGTTATCTGTTGGTTTCAAGTAAGACATAAAGTAATGAATATATCTTTTTAACTGGTAAGCTCTTTAGCCTTTTTTCAGTGCATTAGACATTTTTCTTTAAAGAAAAAATGAGGTTTATAACGACAAAAACTAACTCTAGCAAAATGTTTGATTGAATCCAATGACCAAAACATACTTTTCCTGCATGCATAACTGGAAAACATTTTAATAACCTGATGAAATGTAAAATTAAGTACTATTTCTAATATTTTTAGTTTTCTGATAAGGACTTAGTTTGCAGTAATTGGAGAAAGGCTGCACTAATGAATCCAGGAGTAGGAGGTTGAAAAATTTTCAAGTGCTGGCTGATCTTATTCTTTCCAATAAGAACTTCAGAGGGAAGGGAGAAGGAAAGAGGCATATTAACACTGTAGTGGGACTCTAATTCTTTAACTCACCCTTCTCTTTACCAAGTATATCATGTTTTCTTTTTCTGACTCTAAATTACGTGTTTCTGGAATGAGAAGGACTGCCTATGCCGTCTGGGAATCCTGGAGGTGTAGCACCTTGTCTCTGATAGGACCAGCAGTTTTGATGAACATGTCTTGATGGGTTTCAGGACCCACTCACACTATTTGTAAGTCTCAAGTGGAAACATGGCCATCCTCTACCTGGCAGATGAATCCAGCATTTGAAAAACGTAGCCTTGGATCCTCTCAACTGGAGCTCCACTTACTCATTCAGATTGTGCAAGGTGTTTGGACCTAAGTCCTCTAATATGGTCATAGACTCTCTTGGGAAGGTAACACCAGCAGCACAGCAGCCTTCTTGTGCAGCAGCCTAAATAAACATTTGAATTGAAACCAGCATATGATTAACAGAGCTCTGCAGGCTTTACAATCTCAGAGAATCACAGAATACCCTTACTTGGAAGGGACCTTTAAGTCGAGTCCAACTCCTGGTTCTGCCCATGACATGGCCAAGAGTCACAACATAATCCTGAGAGCACTGTCCAAACACTTCTTGAACTCTGTCAGGCTGGTGCTGTGACCACTTCCCTGGGGAGCCTGTTCCAGTGCCCAGCCACCCTCTGGGTGAAAAAATTTTTCCTAATATCAAACCTAAACCTCCCCTGACAAAACTTCAGGCCATTCCCTTGGGTCCTGTTATTCCAGGCAAGAGGTTTGTATTGCACACTTCCTATAGGGACTTTCATTTAGTGGCTTGTTATTTAATGTGTCCATTGAATATTAGACTGGAAGACATAATGTAACTGCTATTCACATACTTGTCCAAGTGCATGTGAAAGATCATGGCATCACAGAAACACAGGATGGCAATGTTTGGGGTTTCATGTGACCTCTGGAGATCATACAGTCCATCCCACCTTGCTAGACCAGGTTCACCTGGAGCAAGTTGCACAAGATCGTGTCCAGGTAGGTTTTGAATATCTTGAGACAAGGGGATGCCACAACCTCTCTGGGTAGCCTGTTCCAGGGTTGTTTGAGGTCACCCCCAGAGAAAAGAAGTTCTTCCTCACATTCAGATGGAGTTTCTGTATTTTACTATGGGCTCTTTACCATTTGTCCTTTTACAGGGCACCACTGAAAATTGTCTGGCTCTACCCTCAGTAAAGACTGAAGCAATGAAGGCATTCAGTATCTCCACCTTTTCTTCAACACTGGGTGTCCTGGGTTACACTGAGACACCACCCAATCCAGCAGTGGACCCACATTTTTCCACTAGTCTTGCTACTAGTGAATTTCAAGAAGTCTTTTCTGTTGTGGTGTCTTTTGGAAAGGTTTTTTCAAGGTAATTTATATTCCTGCTTCAAGTTCTGTGTAATCCCTTTTAGCTCAGTAAATTGTATTCTGTAATCCCGTTACCATAGTTACTGTTCCTTTAAGTCATGTTCCCCCTTTCAAGTTTGCCTTGCCTCTTCCCTCCGCCCCCTGGGCGGAGAAGCCTTGTCAATCCCCCAGTGGCACTCCCTTCCCTCCAGAAAGTTCTCCTCTCCCCGAAGTGCCATTGGTTTGTGTTCCTTAATCCCTCCTCTGTCCCTTCCCAATTGGTTATCACCCTGTCTGTTACCCAAAAATCCACCCCTCAGTACCTTGCCCATTGGTCCCTCAGTTAGCCCTGCCCCTGTATAAAACCGGTTGTCTCCCTGTTAGCTTTGTCACACCTCTGTGGACCCTTTGGAGCTAATAAAGCCTCTGAAACCCACGCTATTCGAGATCGGGTGCTTGCCTGCCGTTCCAGCAAGGACACTGCTTGTTCCCAGACGCTGCCATAGGCCTCCGGGACGCCTGCAGCGGGACGCGGTGAGCCAGGGCAAGGGCCACCCCAGCGTCACTTTTCTTGTTGTTCTTGATATCCTTTGCAAGATTTAATTCCAAAAGGACCTTAACCATTTCTGTCACATTCCTGCATACTTTGGCGATGTTCTTTTTTTCCTTCCAAACACCCTGTTCCTTTTTTGATACTTCATAAAGTTCCATCTTCTGTTTTTGCCAGAAGCTTCTTGCTCATCCACCCAGGTCTTCTGCCCTCTTTGCTTGGTGTGTTCCTGACAGGGATAAACCAATCTTGAGCATGGAGGAAGTGATGCTTGAATATAAACCGGATCTCTTGGATCTCCCTACATTCTAGATATCTAACTCATGGGATTCCTCTGAGTAGGTCCTTTAAGAAGCCAAAGATATCTTTCCTTAAATCCAGGGTTGTACTCATATTTATTGCCCCACTCTCTCCACACAGGATCCTGAACTTCACCGTCTCATGGTCATTTGCGGACAAGGCTACCCCCAGTCTTCGCATCCGCAATCAGTCCTCCTTTGTCTGATGATGTTTTAAGAGGGCATGCTAAATTCTTTTACAAATGCATGGACTGACAGTACAAGTGGGAATGGCTTTAAAGTGAGAGTAGGTTTAGATTAGACATCAGGAAGAAATTTGTTACTGTAAGGGCGGTGATGCACTGAAACATGTTACCCAGAGAAGTTGTGGATGCCTGAAAGTGTTCAAGGCCGGGTTGAATGCGGCTTCAAGCAGCCTGTTCTAGTGGAATGTGTTCATGCCCATGGCAGGGGGATTGAAATTAGATGACCTTCAGAGACTCTGCCAATCTTAACCATTTCATTTTTCTGTGTGCTTTAATCAAAACTACTTCACAAACAAGCACTATCTCTGGTCTTCCCATTCCATACTTCTGTATCCCAGAGTGAAAAGAGATCAAGAAAAAGTAAAGGCTGTCAAACTTATGTGAGTTTATGGTACTGGACTCTTGTGATGTTCTTGCAGAAAACCTGCTTATCATAATCTTATCTTCTCTACGTGAAACCCAGTCTTTCCCCTAAATACAGTTTTATGCACTAAAATCTCCCAGACTGTCACAGTCTTAGGATAAGACAAGTAGTTCCTAAGAAATGTGATGCTCCATATCTGTGAACTGAAATAAATTTGTCTTTCACTTAATAGCAGAACAATAGCAGAACATAATTTCAGATGCTGGGTGAACATTATGCTGAGACATACCCACACTAATATGCTTTCTGATGAAGCAAATGCTTGCTCAGTTAGAGTACAAATCATATTTTGTTGCTAGTAAAGTCAAGCGAGAGAGAACTGAGTCTGCTGCAGGGCTGCTTACTTGAGGCGATTTGGAAATTTTTAGCAGATTTCATTAAACATGTGGAGAGACCTCAGCATTCAAGGCTGGAAAACTAGAATGCAAGTGAGAAGTGATATAAACAAAGCAAAACAGGAGAAGCAAGCACTATCATGGACGTATGATAGTGTCACACAGATCCATCCATGTATGAAAACTATAGATCTGTGCTATTTATAAGCATGCTGTTACCCTAGAATCATGACTCTATGCATTTCTTCAGTGTGATTGGATCTTCCCTAACAGAACTTTCAGCCTGACACTGAGCAGCAACACGGTGGTGTGATCAGTGACACAGAGGACTCATGTTTAACTGAATGTGATAAGCACTTTGCTTGATTATAACCTTAAGTCTGGTAGTGGACACTTCTGGTCCATCATCTGTCACTGTAAGTTAGAGAATAATTATAAATCATAATTATATTAATAATTAATTAATTAATATTAATTACAATTCTATCAATAATTGAATATAATTATATTAATAGTTATATTAACTAAAATTAATATATTAGTTAATTGATTATTTAATATTTGAATCTACAACCTTCCAATTCTAGATTAATTCCATAAAATATTTTCTCTTCTCAGAATGTTAATTTATTCACTGCTACTCTTTTACTATTACAGATGCTATGATTTCACCTATTAAAGATATTGTAATTACAAAGATCTTAAATATTTTCATAATTTTATTTGCTTAAAAAGTTAACCAGCCATAAATAAGGATTGTGAAGAAAATGAACAGGATTTTTGATAATGAGATCCCACTCCTGATTTACAGTGCAGATGATGTATAAAATATGAAGTTAATACTGAACTATAATGCCACTACATCAGCTTCCAGATAGCACAGCTGTTATACTGGGAATGTGTGTCTGTCTCCAGTTTTCCAGAGAAAATTAAAAAAATATCACAGAAGTCCTCTGAATATGAACAGGAATGACAAAACTCTCCATTATTAATAGTAAAAATAGACAAGTCATGAGGCTGTCATGTTAAAACCCAGTTTCTTAGAGGTACACTTGTAATGAATACTTTAGGTTCAGCTTCACATTAACATATAATTCAGTATCTCTTCTTAATATAGAGAAGATAAAATAGCAAATTCCAGCATTCCAAAAATCAGTGGCAATTTGCTCTCCCTACTTCAGAACATAAAAGGTCTCACGCAGTCTCCTGACCAAAACAAAGGATATCACCTGCTTCATTCACCTTTCATCAGGTAAGAGCAGTAACAATGTTTTGGAGAGCTTCTAGGCTGCACGTAACTTTTCCAGGGATGCGATTGCCCAGCTGTGCGTGGCAGGTTGTGAAATCTCCTGTACTTAACTCACCCTCTCTGTATAAAGGTTTTTTTGTATACTCACTCTAGTCTCACCTGGAGCAGTTTAAGCCTATTGCTTTTCATTGCACAGGCTGTGATCACAGGGGACAGATGATTCTTCTTGACTTTGAAGCAGCTCACCTTCTGAGTTGAGGACTCTAATAACACTTTCCCTCAGTCTTCATTGGCATGAGATGAGACAATGGAGGCTATTTCTGTCTCTTGCCATAAGCCTTGTTATCACAGTATCTAGACATCTTTGTTCTCTTATGTCATATCTCCATTTGTCCAGGCCTCTCAAGCAATCAGATATGACAAGTCTAGAAAAGGAAATCTTTTATGCGAAAATAACTACTCATTTTAATAAAAACTAGTTATGTCATCTGTTCTGGTGATGTAGTTCCGCTGCATGATAATGTTTTAATACTTTAGAAACTATGTTTGTCATCATTGAGAACAACACTCACTTTTTCAATCAGAGCAAAGGTGTAGTTCAGGGCTACAAGAGAAAATAAGGAACTTAAAAAATCCATGTAAAGTATTATTTTCTTCTGAAAAATATATTTGGTTACATAGTCTATAATTAATTAGGACTCATTAGAAAAATTAAACCGAAGTGAAAATGGTGAAGAATATTTTATTTTTTGTAGCATGTGTATTCCTTTCTCATCTATAAATATTCACTTCAACTTACTCTGAAAATTATTAGTAGATTACTAGTGCAGGACAGAGATCAGATCAGCATCAAAACAGATTGCACTTTTGACCAAAGTTTAATGGTAATCTTGCACAGATGATCAAGAAAATAATGAACATTAAGGATACAAACTTGGATTTTAAAAATTGAGTATTTTTGCACTTTTAGATAAGATGAAAACATACTGTCTGTTCTTACAAATCTGAATTTCGAGATTCTAAATGCTGAATTAAAGCTTATAATAAGTGATTTTTATTCATGTATCTCTGATCTTGTCTTTGAGTTTTATTTGGTGCAATTCATATGCATATTAAATACCTGTATGAAATTACTGCACGTGAAACAGCCATCAGTGCACGAGCTAATTTCTTTCTCTTTAAAGATATTGTTGAGTAAATCACTACTCAAAAATGAAAAGCAAACAAGTGAATTCAGTCGGTAGGACTAGGAAGGTTATTTAATTAAAAATCTCATTAAGTATCAGATTTTTGTGAGAGGTCAAGAGGATAATGTATAATGGCTTTTAAAGTAGAATAAATTCTGAATTTTTTAAGAAATGGAATTTTCCAAATTCCATGGCTGGGTGTCATATATATATATAGCTGAATGCACTAGTAGGTCTTCCACTATATTATTTGTGTAATCTCTAATTAACAACTGAATCCAGTCTGATAGCTGATGAGGAAAAGCCATCATTGCCTGAGATTAAACAAATAAACAAGGAAATGCCTTAATGAAGACAACAATTAGATTCAGTGCTTTTAAATGTTTTCTTAAACATCAAATAATGTGGGGTTTTGTGTGTTTCTTGGGTGTTTTTCTCTTTATTTAGTGTTTTCAGGTTTGAGGGGATGGAGGTTGTACATTTTTGTTAGGACAGCTAGTCACTGTATAGTTGAAGGTGGTTAATTTATGAACTAGTTCTTGAATAACACTTTAAAAAAAAAAGTAATGTAATATAAAGAAGAAAGATAATATGACAATCCCTTGGCACATTGTGCCCTTCTTACAAGGGGGAATTGCACTAATATAATCCAGATATGGTAAACTCTGCCAGTGGCACTTAAATTATACTATTCAAATAAGAAAGTTGATTAGTTTTAATACAGCACATGGCAACAGTTAAAAAAATAAATCTGACATTCTTTTGAAGTCATTTTGATATGACAACTGAGGTAAAATGACTGTATTATTTATTTACCTTGTAAAAAAACCTGCTTTTAAGTAAATTATTCCTATGTTCACCATATTTGCTTTTTAAGTACAGGAAAAAATTGCAATTCCTTTAAACTTGCATCAACTTTCAGTACTATTATAGACTATTTATTATAGACTATTATAGTCTATTTATTATAGACTGAAAATAATGTATCATTTCTAATTTTGAAATTGAATTTTTTGGGGGTCTGTTTTCTATAAATTCCTCTACTTCATAGATAGCTGAAAAAGTAGTATTGTGTATATGAGAAATTTCTGAGTCAGAATCTGGAAAATCAATGGTCCGATTAGTATTCTTATTTCTTATTGTGGTCCGTAGACTCCTCTTTGAATGTCAATATCAAAACTTTGATGATTATATTCTTTTTCAAACACCCAACACTTTTGATATCCTTTTTTTATGGTTGGATGCTATTTGTCTTAGTTATGTCATTTTGACACTTGTGTCCAGTGTAGGGTAACATGATGATCAGTGCTCTTTTTACATTTAATCTCTGGGTAGAAAAAAATTTCCTATCTTCAGCAGAGTTTTTACACATATTGTTGTTTTGGTGAAGTTTTTCATCAAAATCTTGATTAGGGCATATGTTCCAGATGGCTTTCTTATGCATGCTCTCCTTCTCATCACCCCTGAAACAAATTTTTTTCCCATTGTCATCATTGTGTAATTCATTTTCTTGCAAGAGTAGGATCACTGCTTTTGAGTCATGGCATAGGTACTTTTTAGAGAACTACACTCTGTTAACAAGAATTATTCACTTGAATTTTTAAATGTGTGTAGTAGTTCCACTCACTGTTTATATGTTTATACCTAAGTCCATTGAGGAAAAAAGTTAATACAACAGGCAAAG